>SDVV010013366.1:0-15135 GCA_016164225.1 Gammarus roeselii | reverse complement strand
TATATATTTTCTCCCGCCTCACATGCTCAAATTTCCAATTATCTTGTTCACTTAGAAATCCGTCTATTTAGTGTACCCATCGAATATGACTCATTGAAATATTTCTTTCCTGTGTGCATATGTTAATTAGTCATTCTAACTATGCAGTTAGTCTCAATTTGGTGCCATCGTACGCCAAACAATGTGTGAGTAATGTAATAAACAACATCATGTTGAACATTTTCTGCTCTCAAGCTAAGTAAATGACAGCTGAAACAGTAAATAGTCATGATAAAGTAAACGTCGGTGATCAGACTTACTCTGCTTATTTTTCTTAAAATTAATGGTCTAATATAATGCTTGCATCTGTCTCGACATATTAAAAAGTGGAGAATATAGGATGTCCTCCATCAATGTCCATCATTTGGTCCTTACTCTTCAACCCTAGTTTTAAGTTAATATTAAATTCACCCAGGTAGCAAATGTTGTCTTCAGAACAGCTCACGCTGACGAAGACTTGGTACGTATCATCTGTGTATTCTGATATTTCTGTTATTTCGTCAACATGTCATTATACCTAAATAAATTTTAAATCCTTAAATCCTTAAATCCATTTTGTCTGTGAATCTGTGCTGGAGCCTAAAACACAGGAAAAAACATGTTGTCAACATTCACAAGTTGTGCATGTACAGTTATACTATAGTGGATAAAGACGGTAAAACTGTTAGACACAAATTAGTCGATTCGACTACAGTTCCGCTTGAAGAGATGGAGACATATCTTGTCATGAATATATTGCTGGATTATAATGATTACATGGACACCTTACCATTGTACCCCATCCCCGTCCTCACAAGACAAAACCTAAAAAAATATCGCGAAAGCAAAACATGTGATTGCTGCGGGGACACTTTTGGAGAGAAAGGTAAACAAAAAGTTCACCACCATAATCATTACATCGAAGGTGTCTTTGGACCCAATAAAGAAGTGATATCAGGAAACTATATTGCCACTCTATGTTTTAATTGTAACATCATAATCACGGAGAAATTCAGGTTCATGCCATGTATTGCTCACAATGCATCCAGCCTATGACATGAGATTTACATTGAGAGGATTGGATGGCAAAACTTTCTCATAAATAAATGTTTCTACGCAGTCCGACAAAATGTTCAGCATCTCTGTCTCCTCGAACGCTAGCACGAGCAAGTATGGTGTCAAGTTCATCGACTCGTACTCGTTCCTCAACTCAAGTTTAGATGGTCTTGCCAAAAATCTCAAAGCTGGTGGCCATGACATGACGCTCCTCAAATCCCATCTCACAAGTCTCGGGGACAGTGACAAGGTTCTAGACCTCGCTACTCGAAAAGGACATTTCTGTTATGAGGCCATCACATCGGACTTTGTGCTGGACAAAGCAGACATCCTATCGTAACGAGCGTAACGAGTCAACTTTGAGACAACGGAATATCGGATTCTGATTATGCTGAAGTGATTGAAATGTGGCAGGCTGCCAATTGCAAGACTTTGCGTGACTACATGACACGCGACTACACTCTGAGTCCCGTCCATTTTGTGAGCGCCCTTGGCTTTGCAATGCAAGCTGCTCTCTACGAAGGCAAGATGAAACTGGAGCTGGTCAAAGATATCGATCTACTCCACTTGATAGTCAAAAATACACGAGGCGGATTTGTGACGTTGACGAAAGGTCTTACCAAGATGAACAATCCCCGATGCAAAGACTATGTCCCTAATCTACCCGTGTCTTCAGCAGCAATGTGGGACTTTACCAGTCTTTATGATGGATGCTTGAGTGAGCCCCTAATCATTGGCATAATCCTCGAGTTCACACCCGAAGAAATTCAAGCATTCGACTTGGTAAACGCAGACTGTTCTGGCGAGTACACGTGCATTGTCTGCATCGATGCCGAAGTCAACGACGAAGTTGCACAAAAAAACGAACGACCTGCCACTACTGCTACATCACAAAAAAGTCAGCTTGAACGATGTTTCGCCCTTCACAAAAAATCTCTTGGCAGGCTCGGAACATCTCAAGAACTGAAAACGAGCAGATCGGAAGCTGGTTGCTAGTCATCTACCCCAAACTGACTACCTCGTGGCCTTGGAACTTCTTCAAGTACTCCTCAGACAAGAACTGGAAGGGACCAAGGCTCATCAAATTTTTAGCATTAAACAGGAACCGGTATTCAAATCGATCATCATGAAAATTATTCATAAACGTCAAGAGTCAACAAACTCCTCCAAAATGTCTCTGTACAAACTGCTCTCAAATAGTATACACGGCAAGCTATTGTTCAATCCACTCAACAAAAGTCTAGAGGCAAAGGTCGTGTGCACAACCAACAAGTTTTGAAAACACGCGCCAACCCCGTCCTGGAAAACTGCTACGCCATCGGCCCCGAAACAGTCATCATGATCCTCGAGCAAAAAAATTTCGGAATGGTTCACCCACTCCAAGTTGAACTCTACGGGCTTGAGAAAGCTAAAGCAAAAGTCTACAGCTTCTTTTATGACACACTGAAACCCAAATACGGTGACAACGTTTCGCTCATCTACTCGGACACAGACTCGTTGCCGCTCCAGTTCAAAGGTGTGACCGACATTGAGACGGAAATGCGGGAAGCTTCTCTGGCTGAATACACGGACTTCTCCAACTACCCCAAAAATCACCCCTTGTACGATGAATCAAAGAAAAGACAGCTGGAACTACTGAAAAGCGAATCAGCCGACGACTACCCGAGTGAGATCGTTTGCTTGCAACCAAAATGTTACAGCATGTTGCTCGAGTCTGAAGCCACAAAATCAGCTGCTAAAGGTGTCAATTAGCAGACACAAGCCAAAATCAGACATGAACAATACAGAGACATCCATAACCAGACAACATACACTCACTTTAAGACCATACACAACATTCGCGCACAAGCATGCCAACTTTAAACTGTACACACTATTAAATATTGCATCAGTAAGTAGGGAGAGTGGAGCGTAGGACTTGTAGAAGCATTCTATAATGACTGGTTTAAGATAAAAAAAGCACGATGAACAGTATAGCATTGCATTCTACGTAGAATATTTGACTGATAAAGATGAACGAGTCGGGCATGAAAATGCTTTGTTTGTACCCAGCGAAAACATCTCAGGCAATACATCAGAAAAATACATCTCCGGGCTAGAAATCATTTCAGAAAAAGTCTGTTAAGGAAACGAATCGTTCGAGATAAAGGAAAATTGGTTGGATATGATAGTGCCACACAACGCATAAAGTTCAATGCCTTTATTCTACAAAACATGTCGCAATACAAATATACTGAAGCTACTGTGAATTGGTACTTTGTTGAAGATAGATCGGCTGATTTAATGGGAGGAGCGATGTATTAATATAATGTCGGTTGTGTCGTATGCGAAAAAATGTCCTTTATGAACGATGATGTACGCTACATAAACGTTTACTCCGATATCATTTCACGCAGTTTCATGGGTGACAAGCAAGTAAATTATTAAATAATTAATATTATTAAATTACGCGTGTCAATATCAATATAAAAAATTACAGCGTAGTCATTTTGATTCAATTTCCATCGATCTACGAGATGGTGTCGGCGGTATCATCCCGTTCAAGGAATGGGGATCGAGCCTCTGCCTTGTGCTTTTAAAAGAAGCTAGAGCCATATAAATATAACGCTGGATATAAATTAGGTCATTAGGTAACTAGCAATCATTAGGGTGGTATATGCATATCCGTCGTACAAACAACACGAAGTTTTATTCGCGAAACGTGACAAGATACGCGGTGGAAGCTTACATGATATTGACCAATTCACAAATTCGATATCGTTTGAGAATTACCCTGCTGACATGTTACTATGTTCATACCTCAAAATAATATGATAAAAAATAACTTATTATCATTCGAACCTTGCTCCACTTTTAACGTATTTTAACAACCTTTGAAGTAAAGTTTATAACACCAATAAATTTTGATGTAGCCGGTAGCAATAGTAATCTTTTGAATAATGTCAGCGTAAATATACGTTTGGCGCTTGCAAAACCTAACACATGACAATGAAAATACATTTATTTAGTTGATTCATGCAAATTATGGTGCAAAAAGTTTATACCATACCCTACAGCTTTGCTTGCTCTAAGTAAAGCGCTCAAAAAAACAATGACATGATTGAATACATGTTCGATCGACCACTTGTCAAAATAATCGTGTTTCCTACCGATCAAAACTCCATCTTTATTGATTCTCCCATCAACGGGGTTGTTCCACATAAAATAGCCCTGTTTCTCATTTATCAAGCGTCACATAAAGGAGCATATGATCGCAATCCAAATGACTTCCAGCATAATGACATCACAACCGTTATCGTCGATGGAAACGGAAACTGCGTTACCAACATTAGATCATCATTTCTCAGAGAGTGCGAACAAGCATACCATTAAACACTTTCAGCTCTAGGGAAGCGTAACAGCTCTCATCTCATCACAAGACAAAATTTTCCTGCAGGAAAAACTATATTTGTTACAGATACAAGGCCAACCGTCTATGAAGATGTCATTAACCTAGGAAAGAGAGCAAACACACGTATAACAGTGAAGTGTGAAAATCCACCCACTACGAATAAGATCTTGTTCCTGGTAGGTTATACACTCATGGCATCCAAATAAATTCGGCAAGGAGGGTATTCCCCAACTATCTACAGTAAACATGGATAATAATCAAATTGAAAATATATCCATGAGCGATCCAATAATGAAACGTGCCTATATAGGGGTTTTTGCTAGAAACAAAATGCCCATGCATCTAATGAATGGCTACATGATTGTTAACAGCGAAAGCAATCCTAATAGAATGGGTCATTTGATCATAATATTAAAAAACGATAACAAACACGACTTTTTGTATTCGTTTGGGTTTAATCCACAAATATATGGAGGAAATATAACATCGTATTATAATACTCATGCAAAAATACTCCTTGAACTACAGAAACCGATCCAAAGTGATCAATCTTTGGTTTGTGGAGCTTACTGCATCTACTTTGCGTATTATCTATGTCAAAATATACCCTTCAAAAAGATAATCGAGCGGCTCTCCAACAGCGAACGACGTTGAAATGATACCAAGGTTGAAAAAAATCATCATTAACGTGTCCGGAAATCAACATTCATGCAAACAGAATATGTGTGGGGTTTTAACCTTTAAGCTGCATGTAAATTATAATGTATTTGTTAGATTTAATATCAATAAAATTATTTCATAAATGTATGCTATCAATACCCCTAAACATTCAGAGGACTAGCATTGCAAACGCATATATGCAACATGACATCCAATGGAATTGCAATACTGTATGCCCAGCATTGAAATGTGAAAACCAAAGGTAGTCTATATGTAAACGTTCTATTTATATCACCTATTAACATCTATAACCTATTATCATACCCTATGAATAACCGTCTGTCCGAAAGAGTCATTCCCCTCCGTTCCCTTTCATGCCGCCCGCCCCCTACCCACCGCTGACTCAGCTAACATGGTCGCCCCAAGGTCGCCCGGTTGTACGCCCGTCGGTAAAACTGCCTAGAATTGCGTTTAGGCCCGTTTACACTATTTTCAACATCGCGTTCAGAGACATACTTACTTTTAGCTGCACCATTTTTGATTGCAAGCAATTCTACGTGGGAGATGCATGAATGGTACATTGTTCAGAAAATCCATCAACTCATGCTCTTTTTGTGGTAAATGAATCACGAAATAAATGATTGAACTCGAATATTTTTCGGGTCTGAATACATATTTTTACAATATTATGAACGAATTGTCATAATAGTTCATATTAATGATATATCATCAGTTAATGATAGGATGCATGCACGATGTTCAATGGCAGTGCTGGATGCTGCTAAGACGTTCAGTAAAAAAAAACAAGAATCAGGAGTGCGAGTCACCAGGGTAGAGATCTCAGTAGAACATCTCACCATTAAATATTCCTATACAAAAAAAAAAAACATAATTTTGAACGTAAAGCGTAATATTTGAATCATGCTACACTTCTGGCAAATCTGCAAGCTCTTTTCTTCCATAACTACTTTGAACTAGTTTTTCACACAGTCCCGTGATCGTCATGCCGATCAAGCATTACCATACAACTGCATCTTGAAGGCTATGGACGTGTGTTGTAATAATATACAATGATCTCAATGTGTACAATTACTCAACCAAATAGAAAGCTGATGCAGTTAAACATAAACATACTGAAAAAATAGTGTGGACTGTAAACGTAGACCGCCAACGGAAACAGGTCACGATCGAATAATACTGTTTGTATTCTGATGATCATATGGATCGCAGTTTTCCATGTCTCACTCTGTAGTCAGTGCTACAAGGCACCCACTAGCTTATGATGAAGACGTAAAACTTGAATAGTTTAGAACGAAACGAACGATGCACAACGGATATTGTGGCGACCTTCCGTCTCCAAGACAAAGGATGTGTTTTTGGGTCTCAATTTGATGAGGACATCTGGGTCAATTTTTATATAGATTTCTTCAATTTTTCCCTGTATGGAACTAAATCTCAACGGTTCTTTGTATAGATGAGCTTTGTACGTTAAAGTAGATGTGAAGGTTGGAAAAAATTCTGTTATCTGCAACTTGTGATTAGATCCGTCGAAATCAAGATTTAAAAGAGTATAAATTCACACATAATATGTCGTAGTTCTTTAGTGTTACATCAACTGTACACTTTTCAAACAATTGTTTGTTATTTTCATGTTTTTAAAATATTCAGTAACATACCCAAAATCTGCTCCTGATTTTCTATTGTGTTCCTCCAACGTCTATCTGCCATTACAAACAAATTTGGAAGTCTAAGAATTATTTACAAAGAATTTAACGTCAAGTCCGTCGCGGATGATTATCTAAGCAGCTGGCAAGTTCAATAGTTTTTCCAATGATCTTCTTAAATATAAGCAGTAACTACATCACTCTACGTATATTATGTTCCTAATGCGCTACACTGACGTGGTTACTGATAGAAGTATTACCATGACATATCATTTAGCACAATTTTTGCTATTGTGTAGCGCCAGCTGGCGCTAAACGCTTCGAGTAACTCATGTAGCGTTGGTTACGATTATTATTTGTTCAAGATGTCTTGTTAAATATTAGTGCAAACACTCCCAGTGTTTCGTTCCCCAAACAAGGTACACTTAGGTCATCCGTTAGTCCTCAGGTGACATGCCCTCTCCTGAAAATGACATTAGGAATTTTTAAATGCTGGTACTAAAGATTGGTTGAATCAATCGATCAACAACACGACTTGTTGTCTAATTACTTTATGGAGTGTCTAACGATGGGTGGCAATTAGAAAGTGGATAAGTCATCATTCGATGAACTTTTAAATGATTACTGACCAAACGAAGGCAAATGAAGCACTTCGACCATATCTCATGTTAAGAGTTAGCAAACATGTATGGTATAGCGAAAGAAGAAAACGTCGATATTTAATCTAAAGCAACCAAGTAAACTATGCCGTTGCAAACATTAATGCGACAATGTATTGAGTTAAATCACTCTGTGTACACCTGCACACAACTCCTAAATAAATCGACCTAGTCAAATTTAGCTAAATTATAATACAACGCAACGAATCTTCATTGAAATAATTCAGGTAATCTTTAATAATTATTTTCCGCTCCATTATTGGATGTCTGGGATGGTTGACTTTACAACGAATGCATTCTTGAACGTCGTGTGAGGTTCTGGGACGCTTTTATTGCTTGGCGGGAGGAATAACGTCACGATGTACCAACATTCTAGGCTTTCAAGGTCAATGTAAGTGTCTTTTTGACACATAATACGCATCTCAAGACACTGTCCAACTTTTGAATGCACGGATGATAGGAATTCATGCGTACATATTATTTGTAGTTCAAGTGATGTTTGCAGCACTTCTGCACACATATACAAACACTATAGGCCGAATCCCGCAGGAAAGGGTGTGGCTGACGGAATGACGAACCTCACACTCCTCTCATATACCTACACAACTTAGCCCGTTTGCGATAAAGGGTCCACCCAAACTTCGGTATACCTCTAGGCCAAAGTCCACTCAACTCCGACTTCATAATCCTTTTTATCAATCTCCCTTCGTCCATCCGCACCATGCACCTGAACCACCTCTAACTTTTTCACCATCCCCGATTTAATTCGAAAAACATTTCACCTCGAAAACATTTAACCTTCTTATTTCTTCTGTTCTCATCCTCAAGCCCCAGCTCCGTAGAGCACAGTTGGGACAACAGCAACTTCATACAACCCTCTCTTTGCTTCCATCCCCAACTTCTTACAGCTCATTCCACTTTTCAATAAGCCCACTACTTTCCTTTACTCGCAACTTCACCTCAGTTTCTACTAGTGCGGTCTTCTTCAGATGTGAGCCCAGATACTTAAAAAACTCTGAACTTCCTCCAATAACTCTCCATATAGGAGGAAACTTATTCTGCTCGCATCGATATTCCTCGTGCATCTCATCACTTTACCTTTACCCACGTTCACTCGAAGCTTCCTCCTCTCGCACACTCTACCAAACTGCGACACTAGCCTACACAGCATCTCCTCTGAATCCAGTGCCGTATTATCCGCAAACAGTCACTGGTTCAACTCCCAACTTCGCCTATTCGCTTCCAACAGCTGCAGATCACGACCCAATACCCTCGCGTTCACCCCCCTGGCATCACCATCTAAGTGTAGATTGAACAGCCAGGGAGACACAACGTAGCCTTGTCTCACACCTACTTTCACTGTGAACTAATCACTCACCTCGCTCTCCAAACGCAACACCATCCACAGCGCTTCCCTGTCGACCCTCTCCGTCACCCATTTCATACAAACGCAACACCATCCACAGCGCTTCCCTGTCTTAGGCCTTCTCCCAGTCCATGAAGGTCCGGAACACATTTTTTCTCATTTCGAGGTACTTCTCATATACATGTCTTACTACAGAAAAATGATCGGCGTACCATCTCCCACTCCTAAGACCACAATTTTTCTCGTCGATTTCACCATCCGTGCAGTCTCTAATCCTTGTGATCTGCTCTCTCCCGTACAAGTAACCGACCACACATAACAAACTGATACCTCTAGAGTTGTAGCATTCATTTTCATCTCCTTTGACCTAATACAGTGGAACAATGCAATCACTGCGCCAATCAATCAGCACCATGCCCGAACCAAAACAGAGATTCAGTAGCCTCACTAGCCATTCGACAAATGTTACTTCACCCTTTTTCAAGCACTCAGTCGCAACGTCATCCCAACCAAGGTCTGTCTCTGCTTTCATCACCTCTACCACCTCCTGCACCTCTTCCCTAGTAATGTCCGCAACAACACTCTCTCCCAAAACCGGCATCCGTGCACCACCAACCATGGCAACCGTGTCAGCCTCTCTGATATCCTCGGCATTGAACAGTTCGTCGAAATACTCGGCTCACCTTTTCTGCACATCACAACTTCCAACAAAAACTTTCCGTTTGCATCTTTCACCACCTCCTCCTTCCTGGTCTCCTCATTTCTTACCCTCTTCCAGAACATATTTTTGTGTTCAAAATTTTGGCACAACCCCACCTGGCCACAATGTCTCTTTTGGCTCTTTTCGTCACCCGCTTCACTTTTTTCCTCTTCTCTTCATAGTTGTCATAGGCCACCACCGATCTCGCTTGCAATCGCTTCTCAAAGGCTCTTCTCTTCTGCGCCACCGCCAGTTTGACCTCCTCGTTCCACCATTCGAAGCCCCTCCTTCTGCACCCGCCCTCACGGCGCACTCCACACGAATTTTTCGCCCATCTAAACAAAAACGCATCTTTGAACATCTCCCATTCTTCCTCAACAACACTCAGGTCATGCCCTCTCACGCTGTCAAATTCTTCCCTCAACGCCCACTGGAACTTCTCTCCTCTGATTTCCACATTCAGTTCACTCCCCTTGACTACCTCTGTTCCTCCTCCCACTCTTTTGTTCCCGTTCCACCTCTACTCCATTCTTAATCTTCCTTCCACCAGCAGAGGGTCAGACACTCCTTCCCCTCCCCTCTCAACACCCGCACATCCAGCAGCCTCCCCACCACTCTCTTTTATATCAGCACAAAATCCATCAGCGCTCTCTCCACCATTGCACCATGGGCTATCTTCCCATGTGTACCTGTGTATAGCTCGCTTCTTGAACAAGCTGTTTTCAATCACCAGCTCTCGCTCCATGCACATACATCATTTCAAATTTACTCCCGTGTCATTTCTACCGGTAACGCAATAACCCCTACCACATTTTCCACGGGAGCCCAGCGTTCGCGCTAAAAAAAAAATCCGCACACGCGCACTATCGCCACTCACTTCAGCTCACTGTCATGGCTGGACACTGTCATAACCGCTGAAAACCTTTCAACACACGTGGTTTCGCGCTAAACGATGTATCAGCCCACACGCATTTGCGCCACTGCAATACAGCCCATTGTCAGAATCAGCCACGAGTCGTACCGTTTTACTGATTATCACTTTGATGAAACTTCAATAGACTGCCATAACCGTTGAAAAAACAGCATTACGTACCCTATAAAAATACGTACGTTTGCCCCGCGGGTTAGAAATACGTACCTTTGCCCCGCGGACCAGAAACACGTCCCCCTAGGTTAAGTTGGGCTGGGAAGAAAAGTTTCATTAAAGTGATAACCAGTAAAATGGTCCCTTTTTAGGTTATATGCAAGAGGCAAATACCTTAGTTAGGTTGTATGTTAGTGGCAGATATGACAGTGGCTGGTCTAACTAAGAAATGCTATGAATGTTGGCTGTTAAAAAATAGTACTGTAGGTAGTTAGTCGGAACAACTTGTGGCTGACAATACAGTTGGTGGAGATGAAAGGGGCTTATCTGACGTTAGCTATAATTGAATTTAGCGCCAGGGATAGCGACCCTTTTCCACCACTACATCTCTAATTCTCACATCAAGTTCACCAAGTTCAGCCACATTGAATCGAGCTGAAAACTCTCAATACACTCACTCAGGTCAGTCCAAAATTGTTCCCTCTCCTCCTCCCTCCTTTCGCTAGCAGGTCCGTGTAGCACTCACAAACGCCCATCTTTCTTTTCCTAATTGACTTTCCCCCACATCAATCTCGAGGACTCCTCTTTCCCCTCAATAACGCTACTAGCCAACCGATCTTTCAATACCACACATTTCACATAAAATCGGCAATGAAATGGCGTTGAATTAACGAATTATAGTACAGAACTTAAGTGTAACTAATAAAGTCACAATGAAGGTACAAGGGATGAATAATTAATGGGAGCGTGACATAGAACTTGTATACAATTTACTGAGTGAAATTTGATTCTTAGTGGTAGACTCTTTCAGTTTCTCGAAACGAGATTAAAATGCATTGGAAATAACCGTTGCTTTACCATCTAGATGATCTAGTGAGAAGTGAAGACGCATTATTTCTCATTTTGGTTCTCTCCAGCCTCCCCAGTCTTCCTCGATGGTGCTCAGCCTCCACAGGTCCCAAGGCCAGGCGGAACAGAGCAATGGAAATCGGATGCTGATTCAATCAATGCCCTCTGCGTTAGCATTCGGTTTGCATTAGTAATGTCATCTCTGGAGGAGTCGGTCACGTTATATGCATTTATGCTCCGTAGAAGACGGTGGTCAAATATACAAAGATATACCGCCAAATGACGCTAGGGGCGTTGAGGTTGTTACGTCAGCGAAACTTAACATCAGAAAAGTTTATATCGCATAAAATAAAAATGAATTGTAAAATGAGATGGGATCGGAAGGTTTTTCGTCGCTTCTTTTGACAATTTCATTTCGTGAATATATTTGAGATGATTCCCGTATTGGTGATAAGCTTTTTACCAAATGTTAAATGTTCCGTTTAGTGTCACATAGTATTTTTGCGAGGTCTCGAGGCATTGCAGACGATCCTATTACTTCAACATTCGGCTTCAATGATGACGGCTCAGGTCACGTCCTGAACAGCGGATATCTTTTTAGACCTGTAACTAAAATCCCTGAGCTACTCACACTTCATAGCCGGCGTTGGTTTCGAATACTGTTACCATGAAAATCTCCTGTAGTGTTCGTGTGAAATTGAGAAACAGTGTAGTTTACATTGTGAACGCCTGTGTAGATAAGTTTCAGTTGTGAATGTTACCGGTCATTGAAGTACACACCAACGGTAAACCAGTCTCTGTTTTGACCAAATATTTCGTTACAAAAATCATTAGTAACTACTCCTACCTGACCAGATTTAGCATTGCATCAAATGAACCGACGATGTATATTAATACCTTCAATGCGTAATCTCCACAAAAGCTGTTCTGCAAAATCCAGTTTCTACTTGGCAATTATTTCGTTGCCAGTGTAACTGAGCCCCTGTGTAAGCGGGAACGCGTGGGAAGACAAAAACAAAGAGGGTAATTTGTTGACGTTGCGAATTACAGACCTCCACTCAATCCATTTAATTGGGCTTCAGGAAAAGATTAATAGTGTTGGTTCAATTGTTTTATTTGCTACCTCATCATTCCTGGTCTTTTCAATTTCAAGTGCAGCCTTTAAAGTCATTGCTAACTTTGTTCATGATTAGTTGAATTATTTTCATTGTAAAGAATTACATTTGTTCATTCCTTGACGTACGAAAAACCTTTGATACTGTAGATGTTTGTCTCTTGATGATGGAATGGTATATTTCCGATGCTATTTTTGTTATTGAATGCGTGAACCAAGATACATAGACGATGAACTAAGTCTATAAATCTTGCGTGTAACATTTATAGGAACTTGTGCAGCATAGTGTGCGCGGCGGCAGAAACGATCAGTAAACATCCAGAAAGTATCTGTGCTACTGGTCGTAAGACGTACAGCTGATTCATTCGTTGTGCTTGCAAATATTTCCCGCACACTGTGTCTAACAATCATCATCATTGTATGGTTACGCGTCAGCTGGTGGACTGATTAATTGTGGATGACGATACGTTGCTGCGGCGGGTTGTCCCACCAAGATATAATTTTGTGTCTTTCGATCTCAACGAGTCCCAAGTGTATTGAACGATTGCATGGATATCAATGAGTGCAACGCATATTGGACTATTGCAAGAGTGCCAACGTGCTGCTGTCTTTACGTGATTCACAATGCCATTGCTAAATAAAGTGTCTTCCATACATATTTGTAACTAATACGTGTTAGCTCTCCCGCACCACTTTTCTTTGTATCCTGTTCTATTTATTTGAAGCAATACAGATTCTCTTCAGAATAAATGAATAACTTGTTGTCTAATTTGTTCTACTGCAATAAGCTAAAACCATATATACCAACTCAGGGCACTAGAAAGCCTTGTATCTCTATTAAATATTGACACAGGTGCTCAATAGATTATTTCCTTCCGTATTTTTCTTATGTACATATTGATAGGTTAGTTCCTTTAGTGGCTTATTTACTGGTCGGTTAGCTTATATTCATGTCTTTGAAGACTGCTTGTAAGTATTTACTTTTATTCACAACTTTTTATATTATTTTATGAGCTTCTTAGCGTTTTTAGATTGCTCTCAAATTATTTTCTGGCGTCGTTTTTATAGGTCATATTTTTGTGAATTTTCCCAGCTAATGCCCTGTTCAATCAAAAATTAGACTACCATACATATACATATAGATATTTTCTTTCGGTTACTTCTGAGTTGTCGCTGGCGACCGCCAGTGGTGTAAAATTGTCTGTGTCTTACCAGTCCATAATGGTTCATGATAAGCGAGAATGTGGCATTTGCCACCAATCGTACGCCTCCGAACTAATGTTTTGCGATAGTTCTCCTGGCTCTGCCAGATACCTGCGCAGAAGTCCCTCAAATGGGGAATGCAAGACAGCGCGCGTAAATTTTGTCAACTGGCAGAGGAAAACAAACAACTGAAAGCACAAATCAGTCATGCCAAACAGAGACAGAGACAGTCAACACGGATACCCGATCGTTAGATGTTGAATCAAAATTAGAAAACGTGCTGAAACAATTTCATGATGTCAAAGATCTGATAAGCAGCTGTCAAAAACTGCTGAGGCCACCCGAAATCAAGTGAAAGAACTTCAAGTGCACCTAGACTCCGAACTGGCCCAGAAGCTCACAGTACTTGACAAAATTCAGTCAGATAGGCACTCTACACCACTGTAGTAAGCAGGAGGCAGCCACGCTGTGACAACGCTACACACGTTGGGCCACAATCTCACCACAAACGACCCAACACACGTAACCGATTTGATGTATTGCCTGAAGAAATGGACTCACAGAATACTGAGGAAATTATTGTGATTTGCGATTACAATGTCACCTCCTTCAAATCAAATCAGCGAAAAGGGAGAATTCAACTGACAATACTCGTCAAAACAAATTTGAAAATCGACGAGGTCGATGGCATAATCGAAAAGGAAAAGATACATTCCTTTAAGCGAATCATACTATAAAGTTGGAGGTAAGAAGGTGTCGCAGACGGAATCGACATGGAAAAGGTATGAAACCATGCTAAACAATATCAAGTTTCACACTCGAACATCCATGTCACAGGCATGCTGCCCCATCCGAACCAAAGCAGGTACAAGTTTAGCAAGATGATTTCTCCTAACAATCGCCTAGCAACTCTCTGCAAAGCACAGAAAATCCCATTCTCTGAATATTGGGAAACGATGATTGACCCAAAGTACTATAACTTTAATAAAATTACCAACAAGGTTCGCATAAATACGTATGGACTTGATACCATCGTATGACCCCCAGCCATATAATAATTATTAAAGGCAATCACTGCCAACCACGATTTGATTATTATTGACCGACGGCCTAGTGTGTGTCCCCCTTCTTACTACTTTACTCCACGTTACCACACTAATAAGAGGGACGACACACTATTTATTGAGTTCGGGTCAGCCAGATGGGGTATACCGCGTAAGCCAGTAATTTACACCCACCCTTTTACTCACTCTCAAGTAGCTGACAACAGACACAATTGAGTTATGTAACTTTCACAATTCCAGCTACCCGCCAACGCAACGATAAAATATGGAACACCACGAAAACTAAGTATGTGTGTGAGGAGGGACA
>SDVV010013365.1:0-15135 GCA_016164225.1 Gammarus roeselii | reverse complement strand
AGACCTATCAGGTTTTCTCCACTGTCATTTCTACCGGGAACGCCATACCTTCCTATGACATTCTCCACCATTTCATCTCCAACTCTCGCATTAAGGTCACCCAGTACAACTACATTGAAATGACCTCCAAAACTCTCAATACACTCACTCAAGTCAGTCCAGAATTGCTCCCTCTCCTCCTCACTCCTCTCGCTACCAGGTCCGTAAGCACTCACAAATGCCCATCTTTCTACGCCTAACTTAACTTTTACCCACATCAATCTTGGGGACACCTCCTTCCATTCGGTAACGCTACTAGCCAACCGATCACTCAATATCAAGACAAATACAGTGCAGATAAACTGTCTCCATCAACTATTCGATTTCAAATAGAAATATCTACGCAGACGGATGAATGAACGATTTAAGTTTTGGCTTTGTTCTTGCGACTAAACTCTTACCAAAACCACAAAGGAGTAAGAAAGGAGAACAATATGCTAACATAAGCAACCGCTCTTTTCAACTCGGTAAGAGAGATTGTCGACCGCCACTGTTGCAAACGTCAGTCACAACCTTTCTTTACCCAGGGACTCGTCGATGGTATCTTACCACTGCGCACTCACATATATCCTTATCTCAGCTTTTCAAGGTAATCTCGCAGAGTAAAACATAACTGACATATCATCTCAAACCGATGCGCTGCAAAAGTATTCTCTAATACTGCAAAGTTTACTCACTGACCAAGCCTACTATGAACATTTGATAGCTTTCAGGAAACTTACTTGACGATGCAAAAGTGTAAAACTCAAGTATCGGTGCAGTCGGGATGGTCTCCACCCCACAAAGCAACAAGATGATTTGATTTGAGCCTCATTTCCACCGGAGCCTCAACATGAGGTACCAAGATGATAGCCTGTTAATGTAGCTGCGCTGAAACACTTCCCGTTCATGTGCGCACCAACATGCGTGTATTCCACAATTGAAATATCTAGATAATTCCCCTCTGATTGAGTCGCAAGTTTTTACGCATGGAGTGCTATCATTCTAGAATTTAAGATCTTTGTGCCAAACGTGGCAGCTTGCAATAACTCGCGTAGAAGCCCGGTGGATAAAAGCTTCTAATCATAATCCTAATCTAATAAAGCTGTAATCTTGATCCTAATCTAATATTAGTAGTAGTTGCTTCCATGTTCCACCGGAGTACCAGCGCGAAGTTAATGCAGACTCCCCCGTAGGGCGGCCTAATCTAAATGCTATTGAACCGCTGACCGCAAGATGGTGGACAAAGGCACATTGTTTTTATCTTGATATAATAAAGCTATTGAACCGCTGACCGCAAGATGGTGGATAAAAGCCATTAATCCTAATCCTAATCTAATAGCTTAATGCGAGAGTTGGAGATGAAATGGTGGAGAATGTGATAGGAAGGCATGGCGTTCCCGGTAGAAATGACAGAGAAGAAAACCTGATAGGTCTGTGTATGGAGCAAAAATTGGTGGTCGGGAACAGTTTGTTCGAGAAGCGAGATATTCACAAGTACACATGGGTAAGGATGGCCCATGGTGCAATGGTGGAAAGAGCACTGATGAATTTTGTGCTGATATCGAGGAGAGTGGTGGGGAGGCTGTTGGATATGCAGGTGTTGAGAGGGGAGGGTGGATAGTGTCTGACCATTTGCTGGTGGAAGGTAGATTAAGAGTGGAGCAGATGTGGAAGGGCAACAAACGAGTGGGAGGAGGAAGAGAAGTAGTGAAAGTGAGTGGACTGAATGTGAAAAGTAGAGCCGAGGAGTTCCAGCAGGCGTTGAAGGAAGAATATGACAACGTGAGAGGACAGGATCTGAGAGATGTGGAGGAAGAATGGGAGACGTTAAGGGATGCGTCGCTGAGATGTGCGAAGAAGGTGTGTGGCTCGCGCCGTGTGGGCGGGTGCAGAAGGAAAGGCTGCGAGTGGCGGAACGAGGAGTTCAAACTGGCGGTGGCACGGAAAAGAGGAGCGTTTGAGGAGTGGTTACAGATGAAGTCGGAGGTGGCTCATGAAAGCTACAAAGAGAGGAGAAACGAGGTGAAGCGGGTGGTGCGGAGAGCCAAAAAGGACGTTGATGCCAGGTGGGACAGACGGTTGTGCCAGAATTTTGAGGAGAACAAAAAGATGTTCTGGAAAGAGGTGTAGAGGGTGAGAAAGGGAGAGACCGGAAAGGAGGAAGTGGTGAAAGATGAAAACGGCCAGTTGTTGTTGGAAAGTGGTAATGTACGGAAGTGGTGGGCCGAGTATTTTGATGAGTTGTTGAATGTCGAGGATGACAGAGAGGCTGACATTGTTGCTGTGGGTGGTGGTGCTCGGATGACAGTGTTGGGAGAAAGACTTTTTGCGGACATTACCAGGAAAGAGGTGCAGGAGGCGGTGGTGATGAAAGCAAGGAAAGCCCCTGGTTTGGATGGCGTTGCGACCGAGTGCCTGAAGAAGGGTGGAGTAACGATTGTCGAATAGTTGGTGAGGTTACTAAACTTGTGTTTTGTGGCAGGCGTGGTACCGGTTGAGTGGCGCAGTGCCTGCATTGTTCCGCTATATAAGGGCAAAGGAGATAAAAATGAATGCTGCAACTCGAGAGGTATCAGTCTGTTATGTGTTGTTGGTAAGTTGTACGGGAGAGTGCTGATCAAAAGGATTAGAGACAGTACGGACTGCGCAATTGGAGAGGAACAGTGTGGCTTTAGGAGTGGTCGAGGGTGTACCGATCAGATTTTTGCAGTAAGACAAGGCTGTGAGAAGTACCTTGCCAAAGGAAAGGATGTGTTCAGGGCCTTCATGGATTTGGAGAAGGCATACAACAGGATTGACAGGGAAGCGTTGTAGAGGGTGTTGCAATTGGATGGAGTGGGCGGACATCTGTTGAAAGCGGGGCAGAGTTTCTATGCTGACAGCCGAGCATGTGTCAGATTGGGTAGCGAGCTGAGTGATTGGTTCACAGTGGAAGTGGGACTGAGACAAAGCTGCGTGATGTATCCCTGGCTGTTCAACCTCTATATGGATGAAGTGGTCAGGAAGGTCAACGCGAGTGAGCTGGGTCGTGGATTGGAACTGTTGAAAGCGAATGGGCGGAGTTGGCAGTTGAGCCAGTTGCTATTTGCTGATGATACTGCCCTGGTTGCGGATTCAGAGGAGAAGCTATGTAGGCTAGTGTCAGAGTTTGGTAGAGTGTATGAGAGGAGGAAGCATCGAGTGAACGTTGGTAAAAGTAAAGTAATGAGATGCTCGAGGACTGTCGATACGAGCAAAAATAGTGTCCCCCTTTAATGTAGAGTTCTTTGAGTAAGTTCAATGTTCTAAGTATCTGGGCTCCCATGTGGAGATGACTGAAGTGAAGGAGGGGTGTAAAGTGTTGGGTGCACTGAAGAGTGTAATGAGCTGTAGGACGTTGGGGATGGAAGCAAAGAGCGAGGGCTGTATGAGAGTGTTGTTGTCCCAACTGTGCTCTACGGAGCTGAGGCTTGGGGAGTGAGAGCAGAGGAGAGAAGAAAGTTGAATGTTTTCGAGATGAAATGTTTGAGGAGCATGGCTGGATTGATAGATTTGGGCCTCATTTCCACCAGAGCCTCAACGTGAGTCATAATAGGCTTCCCCGTAGGGCGCGAGGCATGGCTGGAGTAATGCCGAGAGACCGGATCACCAACGACGGGGTTCGAATCAGAACAGGGATGGTGAAGAAGTTGGAGGACGGAGTGGATTCGCGTGTTCTGAGATGGTTCGGGCACATGGAGAGGATGGATGAAGGGAGATTGGTGAAAAGGGTGATGAATGCGGAGGCGAGTGGTCGCAGGCCTAGAGGTAGACCGAAGTTTGGGAGGATGGATGGTGTGAAGCAAGCGTTGGGAAGGAGAGACATGAATGTGGAGGTGGCGAGAGAGCGTGCAATGAACAGGCGCGAGTGGAGAATGGTTGTGAATGGTTAATTTTTACGCTGCTCTGATGTGCTTTCTCGCCCTTGGTATCCCGCTGTCGGGATGGTCGTGGGCGGGGGGAGGGGGGGGGGCATGGTCATTATGACGCAGCGAGAGTAAACCGGGGAAAACTGTCGAGCCATGCTGCTGACGACGGATCCTCGGACTGCACTCATGACCCAGAGTGTGTGTTGAGGGGGTACCGGCCGGACCCTTTAGCACACAAGGGCCAAGTTGTGTGAGTGTGAGCGTATGAGGGTGTGAGGTGCGCCTTGCCGTCGGCCACCGCCTTTCTGGGGGATGCGGCCTAGTGTCTGTATCGGTATCTAATCTAATCTAATCTAACAGAGCTATTGAACCGCTGATCACAAGATAGTGAATAAAATCCCCTAATCTAATAAAGCCAATGAACCGCTGACCGCAAGATAGTGGATGAAAGCCCTTAATATAAGAAAGCTAATGGACCACTGATCGCAAGTTGGTGGATAAAAGCCCTTAATCTAATTAAGCAATTGAACCGCTGACCGCAAGATGGTGGATAAAAGCCCCTAATCTTAATTCTAATATAATAAAGCTAGTGAACCGCTGACCGCCAGTTGGTGAATAAAAGCCCCTAATCTAATAAAGCTATTGAAGCGCTGACCGCCAGTTGGTGGATAAAAGCCCCTTATCTTAATCCATATCTAATAAAGCTTTTGAACCGCTGACCTCAAGATGGCAACAATACATGGCAAGCAAGGGGGTGCCTCACAATTTGCTTCTCTTATAACCATGAACGAGTCAATCACTTTCAACATTCAAATTATTGTTCATAAAATGTGAAGCGGACGCCATAATCCTGATTCGACGATCATTAATGAAATGAGGCATTTCATTAATGATGAAATGTCGCTAACACTCGCACAACTTAGCCGTTTTGTGCTTAAGTTTTCACTGGTTTACCCCCCCCCCACACACACACACCCATCCCGACAGCGTGATGCCAAGGGCGGGAAAGCACATCAGAGCAGTGTCAAAATCAACCATTCTCCACTCACGCCTGTTCATTGCAAGCTCTCTCGCACTTCCATATTCATGTCTCTTCATCCTAACGCCTGCTTCACACCATCCATCCACCCCAAATTCGGTCTACCTCTAGGCCTGCGACCACTCGCCTCCGCCTTCATCACCCTTTTTACCTATATCTTTTCCTCCATCCTCTCCATGTGCCCGAACCATCTCAGAACACGCGACTCCACTCTGTCCTTCAACTTCTTCACCATCCCCGTTCTGATTCGAACCACGTCGTTGGTTGTCCGGTCTCTCAGCGTTATTCCAGCCATGCTCCTCAAACATTTTATCTCGAAAACATTCAACCTTCTTCTCTCCTCTAAGCTCACCCCCCAAGCCTCAGCTCCGTAGAGCACAGTTGGGACAACAACACCCTCATACAGCCCTCGCTCTTTGCTTCCATCCCCAACGTCCTACAGCTCATTACACTCTTCAGTGCACCCAACACTTAACACCCCTCCTTCACTTCAGTCATCTCCACATGGGAGCCCAGATACTTAAAACATTGAACTTACTCAAAGAACTCTACATTAAAGGGGACACTATTTTTGCTCGTATCGACAGTCCTCGAGCATCTCATTACTTTACTTTTACCAACGTTCACTCGATGCTTCCTCCTCTCATACACTCTACCAGACTCAGACACTAGCCTACATAGCTTCTCCTCTGAATCTGCAACCAGGGCCGTGTAATCGCAAATTGCAACTGGTTCAATTGCCAACACCGCTCATTCACTTCCAACAGCTCCAAGCCACGACCCAGCACACTCGCGTTTCCCTCCCTGACCCCTCCATCTATATAGATATTGAACATCCAGGGAGAAATCACGCAGCATGTCTCAGTTCTACTTTCACTGTTAACCAATCACTCGTCCAGCTTCCCACTCTGACACATGCGGCTGCCAACATAGAAACTCTGTACTGCTTTCAACAGATGTCCGCCCACTCCATACAAACGCAACATCCTACATCCTCCACAGAGCTTCCTTGTCAATCCTGTCATATGCCTTCTCCAGATCCATGAAGGCCCAGAACACATCCTTTCCCTTTGCAAGGTATTTCTCACAGACCTGTCTCATTGCAAAAATCTGATCGGCACACCCTCTACCCCTTTTAAAGCCACACTGTTCCTCTATTGCACAGTCTGTACAGTCTCTAATTCTTTTGATCAGCACTCTCCCGTACAACTTACCAACCACACATAACAGACTGATACCTCTCGAGTTGCAGCATTCATTTCTATCCCTTTTGCCCTTATACAGTGGACCAATGCAGGCACTGCGCCACTCAATTGGTACCACGCCTGCCACAAAACACATGATCAGTAACCTCACCTACCATTCGACAATCGTTACTCCACCCTTCTTCAGGCACTCGGTCGCAACGCCATCCAAACCAGGGTCTTTCCCTGCTTTCATCACCTCCACCGCCTCTTGCACCTCTTCCCTGGTAAGGCCAACACATGTCTTTCTCCCAAAACTGGCATCCGAGCACTACCACCCACAGCAACAATGTCAGGTTCTTCGTCATCCTTGACATTCAACAACTAATCAAAATACTCAGCCCACCTCTTCCGTACATCACCCCTTTTTATCAACAACTGGCCGTTTTCATCTTTCCCCACTTCCTCTTTTCTGGTCTCTCCCTTTCTCACCCTCTTCACCTCTTTCTAGAACATTTTTTTGTCCTCCTCAAAATTCCGGCACAACTGTCTGCCCCACCTAGCATCAGCGTCCCTTTTGGCTCTCCCCACCACCCGCTTCACCTCGTTTCTCCCCTCTTTATAGCTTTCATAAGCCACCACCGACTTCACTTGCAACCATTCCTCAAACACTCCTTTTTCCGTGCCACCGCCAGTTTGACCTCCTCGGTCCACCACTCGCAACCTTCCTTTCTGCACCCGCCCACAAGGCGCGCACTACACACATTCTTCGCACATCTCAGTAGCGCATCCCTTAACGTCTTCCATTCTTCCTCCACATCTCTCAAGTCCTGTCCTCTCACGTTGTCAAATTCTTCCCTCAACACCTGCTGGAACTTCTCGGCTCTACTTCTCACAAACAGTTCACTCACTTTCACTACCTCTCTTCCTCCTCCCATTTTTTTGTTGCCCTTCCACCTCAGCTCCACTTGTAATCTACCTTTTACCAGCAGATGGTCAGACACTCCTCCACCCTCCCCTCTCAACACTCGCATATCCAACGGCCTCCTCACCACTCTCCTCTATATCAGCACAAAATCCATCAGCGCTTCTCCACCACTGCACGAAGGGCCATCCTTATCCATGTGTACTTGTGGATATCTTGCTTTTTGAATAAACTGTTCCCGACCATCAACTCCTGCTCCATACACAAACCTATCGGGTTTTCTCCGTCATTTCTACCGGGAACGCCATACCTTCCTAATGGGTAGTATCAATCAAATTTCCCATGAGTTCAAACGTATAGCAGAAAATAAACATCGAAAATTCCACTTAGTTTTATATCATGAACAAATTTTTGCTCGCTACTGTACCTGCTCTGAAAAGATATCAGGAGGTTAGTTTTGGTGCGGCTCATAGAACTTGAAATTATACCTAGATTAGTGTATAGCATTGAAGTTCTCTTGAGGTTCAAAGGAGTGAAATTAAATGGACCAATTCTTGTAACTTATATGAGCGGTGTTGAACAGAAGTTTGTCCAGCCTAACTGGGAATCAAGAAGTCTCTGTCAATAGCTTAGTTGAGGTTGGGCCAGCATGTCAGGGTGGTGGTGGGAAGGGCTTCCTGTTATTTACATTAGACGCCCAATGGACTATTGTTTGCGAGTGTATCTAACACTATTTACATTGGCGTTAAGGTTGTTGGAGTCAGTGACTTAGTGCAGAGGCACTTGGTAAAAATTTGGATAAATGAGCTGATCTTGATGGCGTACATATATATTGAGACATCTTGGCCTATTTTCCATGAAGGGAAGGCTTTGAAAGTTTGATCTCATCATGTATGAATGTTATTCTACTAAAAATATGGATAAATCGATTAGGAGATAATTTCCCACTTGCTCTTGATCATAGAACGCGTGGTCATGCTTACAAACTTGTGGTATCAGCTTGTGCAACAGACATTACAAGTCAATTTTTTTGGTACCAGAAGTGTCCTGCGGTGGAACAATCTGAAGGTAACTCTCAAGCAGTTGCTGGTGAATGGTCTGGACGCCGATTTGTTTGCCTTTCTTTAGTTCGATCTGCAGTTAGGTTTTTTTTCTTGTTGGAATCTGGGACTGTCTAACCTTGTCACATCTCGGGGAAAGCTCAGAACTGTGTTCTCTTGCGTGCATATGTTGTGTATTATATATCTACATTGTATAGCGATGACATGCTTTAGTTTATATTACTGTCTGATAAACAGCTTGGGGAGTTAGAATCGTACTACCATAACTCCTGCGTGTCGTAGAAGGGGACTAATAGGGGCGGAGCGAATGGGCTGGGAAAACGTTCCTCTGTAAAATCCTCTCTCATGTATGGCAAGACGAGCGAGGGGAGGAGAGGTTCACATCTCCGAACCCTATTGTTAGGTTGTAGTACAAATGAAGCAATGAGGAGAGATTGGCAAGATGTTTTTGAGGAGGAAGTTTGATGTGTTGCACGCTGCGTGAGACAAAGTTGAAATGAAAAGGGGGCGAATGGGAGTTTGGTGTGGTAAGGTAAGTGGTAGAAAGTCGGACGTGGAGGATTTGATTTGAGCCTCATTTCCATCGGAGCCTCAACGTGAGTCATAATAGGCTCCACCGTAGGGCGCGCGGACGTGGAGGAATGTTGGGCACAAGAAGGTGTGTTGATATCAAGTGATCGATTAGCTAGAAGCGTTACAGTGGAAGGAGGCATCCTCAAGATTATTGTGGGTGAAAGTTAAGCTAGGCGTAGAAAGATATGCATTTGTGAGTTTGTACAGACCTGGCAGCAAGAGGATTGAGGAGGAGAGAGAGGGATTCTGGACTGACCTGAGTGAGTGTATTGTGAGTTCTGGAGATCAATCCAATGTGGTTGTTTTGAGCGACCTTATTGCGAGAGTTGGAGATGTAATAGTGCAGAATGTGATATGGAGGTATGGCGTTCCTGGTAGAAATGACAGTGAAGAAAATCTGATAGGTCTGTGCATGGAGCAGGAGCTGAAGGTCGGAAACCGCTTGTTCAAGAAGAGAGCGCCGATCGATTTTGTAGCGGTTTTGAGGAGAGTGGCGGGGAGGCTGGTGCATGTGCGGGTGGAGAAGTGCTTGACCATCTGCTGGTGGAAGGAAGGTGAAGAGTGAAGCAGAGGTGGGAGGGGAACAAAAGAGTGGGAGGAGGAAGAGAGGTAGTGAAGGTGAATGAACTGAATGCGGAAAGCAGAGCTGAAGCGTTCCAGCGGGCGTTGAGGGAGGAATATGACAACGTGAGAGAGCAGGAGTTGATGGTCGGGAACAGTTTATTCAAAAAGCAAGATATCCACAAGTACACATGGGTAAGGATGGCCCGTTGTGCAGTGGTGGAGAGAGCGCTGATGAATTTTGTGCTGGCATAGAGGAGAGTGGTGAGGAGGCCGTTGGATGTGCGGGTGTTGAGAGGGGAGGGTGGAGGAGTGTCTGACCATCTGCTGGTAAAAGGTAGATTGAGAGTGGAGCTGAGGTGGAACGGCAACAAAAGAGTGGGAGGAGGTAGTGAAAGTGAATGAACTGTATGTGAGAAGTAGAGCCAAGAAGTTCCAGCAGGTGTTGAGGGAAGAATATGACAACGTGAGAGGACAGGACCTGAGAGATGTGGAGGAAGAATGGGAGACGCTAAGGGATGCGTTGCTGAGATGTGCGAAGAATGTGTGTGGTGCGCGCCGTGTGGGCGGGTGCAGAAGGAAAGGTTGCGAATGGTGGACAAAGGTCAAACTGGCGGTGGCACAGAAAAGAAGAGGAGCGTTTGAGGAGTGGTTGCAGGTGAAGTTGGTGGTGGCTTATGACAACTATAGAGAAGAGAGGTGAAGCGTGTGGTGAGAAGAGCCAAAAGCGATGCTGAAGCCAGGCAAGGCAGACGGTTGCACCAGTATGTTGAGAACAAAAAGAGCTTCGGAAAAAGGTGATGAGTGAGAAAGGAAGAGACCGTAAGGAGGAGATGGTGAAAGATGAAATTGGCTAGTAGTTGTTGGTGAAGGGTGATGTATGGAAAAGGTGGGCCGAGTATTTTGACGAGTTGTTGAATGTCAAGAATGACAGTGGTGGTGCACAGATGCCGGTTTTGAAAGAGACATAACTAGGAAAGAGGTGCAGTAGGCGGTAGAGGTGATGAAAGCAGGAAATGTCTCCGGTTTGGATGGCGTTGCGGCCGAGAGCCTGAAAAGAGTCGGAGTAGCTAACGATTGTTGAATGGCTGGTAAGGCCACTGAATCTGTCTTGTTGCAGGCATTGTATCGATTGGGTGGCGCAATGCTTTCATCGTTCAGCTGTACAAGAGCAAAGGAGATGAACATGAATGCTGCAACTCAAGAGGTATCAATTCACTGTTCGTGGTTGGTAAGTTGTGCATGTAAGTGCTGATCAAAAGAATAAGGACTGTACGGATGGCGCAATTGGAGAGGAATAGTGTGGGGTCAGGAGTAGCAGAGGGTGTGCGATCATATTTTTGCACTAAGACAAGTCTGTGAAAAGTACCTAGCAAAGGAAAGGGATGTGTTCTGGGCCTTCGTGGATCTAGAAAAGGCCTACAACAGGTTTGACAGGAAGGCGCTGTGGAGAGTGGTGCATTTGAATAGAGCGGGCAGAAATCTGATGAAATTGGTAGAGTTTCTATGTTGACAGTAGAGCTTGTGTTGAGTGGGGAGAGAAGTGAGCAATTGGTTTACAGTAAAAGTGGGTCCGAGACAAGGCTGTGTTCTTTCCCTGGCTGTTCAATCTCTATAATGGATAGAGTGGTCAGGTAAGTGAAGGCGAGTGTATTGGGTTGTAGCTTGAAGCTGTTGGAATGGGCGGAGTTGGCAGTTGAGCCAGTTACTATTTGAAGATGATACATTGGCAGATTCAGAGGAGAACCTGTGTAGGCTAGTGTCAGAGTTTGATAGAGTGTGGAAGGAGGGAGCTTTGAGTGTACGTGGGTATACGTAACGAGATGCTCCAAAAATGTCGATTATTAGAGAAAGGTCAGTGTTCTTACTATCAAGGCTCCCATGGGGAGCAGACTGAACAATGGAAACTGAGGTGAAGTCGCAAATGAAGGAAGGGTATGAACTGTTGGATGCACTGAAAAGTGTAATAAGTTGTAGGACGTTAGAGGTGGAAGCAAAGAGAAGGTTGTATGAGGGCGTATTTGTCCCTACTGTGCTCTACGGTGCTAGAACTTTGGGGGGGTGAAAGAAGAAGAGATATGAAGTTGAATGCTTTTGAGATGGAATGTTCAAGGAGCATGGCTGGAGTGATGCTGAGAGACAGGATCAATGACCTGGATCAAATTAGAACGGGGATGGTAAAGGAATTTGAAGACAGAGTTGGTTTGTGTAGGCAGAGGCAAGTAGACATAAGCATAAAGGGAAATCAAAGTTTAGGTGGATGAATGGTGTAACGCCAGCATTAGGAAGGAGTGACTCGAGTGTGTAGGTAGCAAGAGAGGGAGTGCAATGAATAGGCGTAAATAGAGAATGATTGTGAATGGATGATTTTTAACGCTGCCCTGATGTTCTTTTCCACCTTGGTATCTTGTTGAGAAATGGGATGTTCATGGGCGGGTGGGGGTGCCCAGTCATCATGATGCAGCAAGGGTATATCAGTCACACTGTCAGTCCCTGCTGCTGACACTGACCTTGGACCACACTCATGACCCAGAGTGTGTGTTGCAAGGTATTTCAGCCGGATTCTCTAGTGCAAAAGGGCTAAGATGTGTGACTGTATGAGAAGATTTGATTAGGACCTCATTTCCACTGGGGCCCGAACGTACGTTTGAGAAGAGTGTGAGGTGCCCCTCACTGTCTGCCACTCTTCTTCTTAGGGATTTGACCTAGTGTCTATATATTTTATTTAGACCACCAGTGCTCACAGATTTGTGTTATGATGCTTGTTTTTTATTGATTATTTAAACCCTGGTTATACTGGCATGCACAGCTGTAACAACGTCCCTGGCTTTCTCTGATTTGACTTGTTGGTTTGTGGAAGCTGTGGGAGACTGCAAAGAAGAGAAACTTTGAGGAAGTTACCAGCAACACTGCCGCTTCAGCAAAATTACTCACTTGCTTTGATAGCTAGTATGCTGACCACAAAAGTGCCAATGTTGGAGAATACAACAATGCGGGATAACCGTTCTTCTTCCATGGCTCTCTTCTTTTCCTCTGCGGGGTCAGGTCGCATACCACCAAGTCGAAACATGATGCTCAGGGAGTCTGAAAAAAAATAACTTAATTTTAAAATTGAAGCAATCCAATATTTAGAACCAATAACTAGTTACCTAGTTCCATTGTTCAAAAGTAACATATAACTGATCATGAAAGTCACAGCTGTTTAAACTAGATTCTCATTTCAAGACACTTGATAGAGCACCAGACCATTCTTACCTTGGTCTCTTACCTTTGCAGCCCCCTCTAGCAGCGCCATAAACTAGTGAGGAGCAGCAAAGCGGGAGGAGGCCAGCACAGCATTGCAAGCCAGTTTAATTTTGAGAACAACTATGTTAACACATAGCTGGGTATGTAATAAAATACATACCCATTGATGCATTTCATTGGTCAAGTTTGAAGAGTCTTTGATACACAAAGTTTTTGACCTTGAAAAGTTAAGATTCCTTCATCTTCTGCCTTCCTTGCTTCCCCTGATGGTATGCAAAATTTATGCTCTGGGGTGGTATTTGTTTGATATTGCAGCCTCCTGCTCTCCAATATGTAAATAGTGTACAGATAAGAAGTTTGCATTACCTTGTCTTTATATGTCCATTTAAAAGCAGAGAGCAGAGGGTGATGTCCTCCTGTGGTCCTGCCTCCCCTTGTCTAGAATTTGAAGTATCATACATCATGACCGGATCACTTACAATTCAGAACATGCCCTAACATAGCCAAGCCAGCAATGGCAACTGTTACATTGGTCCGATTACCAATATTTGAAGTATTTATAATGGCATTTCTAGTCATGTGATACAGGCAACACCTTGCACTTGACTGGCTTGGGAGTCCTGAAGATCACGCTGATCATTTGTCAAAAAATTATAAGATTGTCATGCAATATTTGGATTGTCCTTTGATGAAAAAAGTGTTGCCAAGATCTTGTTGTGGTTCCATAGCCTGTATTGACTGTCTCTAAGTTGTCTTAGAGGTTCCTTAACCCCTTGACATTTTAGCAAAGATGGAATGAGTGACACTAAGTCCAAAGATGAAGAGAAATTGTTGACCAAGATGACCTTCTTGATTCACATTTCATCCAGTCTAGTCTGTTGTAGGCAAATTAAGACCTTCAATTAGCTTTTTCCATGGTTGATAGTGCTTCATCTTTTCTTCCTTATTTATCTCAAGAAAGTTTGTTAAATTCTGGTAATAAGTAAGTTTTGCTACCTCATGATATTCAAATGGGAACAAATTCTGGAACAACGTAAGGTGAGGCTGAACATAAGTGTTGCCACACGGTGCATGCATAGGTGCTGAATTGCTGTAGTTGAAAATTTTGAACTTCCCCAATAGCATTTCCATTGTATGTGCCGACTTGGTTTGCTGAATTGAGTTGTTACAAAACACTGAGATTTTGGAACAATAGTATATATATTTGATTAGGTTGAGGAAACAGAAACATCACAAGTGCTTATGAGAGTCAACTGTCTAACAAAGACAGGACATGACCATTTGCTCAGCAGACACTTCCTTTTCTCAAAGTCATGCCTATCAGCTTGCCATGGATGAGGCAAGATCAAAATGATTGTATGAGTTACAAGATTTTGAGATACAAGCAAACATTTTGAGTGTCTTGTCCAGTTTTCTAGGCATTGGAGGGACTTTTCCTTATATAAGATTCACAGCTCTAGAGTCCAGATAAAAATATGGTTTGGAGTTATGAAATCTTGATGGAAGCAAAATTTTGCAAGTTCTTAGTCTAGTTCCCAGGGAAGTGGCCCCCCCCAAATATATTGAAGAACTATTCTTCTGTGCTCTTGTGGTTTCTTGAAGAGAATTTTGCAGCTTCAGGGTGAGATTTCAAAGAGACATTTTCTTAGATAGTAGTTGTCCTTGGGATATCCTTAGTTTCAATTTGAAGAAACACACTGAATCATTTGAATTTTGAATTATTTAATGCATAATTGTGAGAGGGAGGATGGGTAGGGTTTAAAGTTTGAAATTAACAAACAGCCATTCTGTTGGCAATGAGCCATTCCACGGGAGTGGTGCCCATTACTTCAATAATGGTAATCTCTTATGTTAGACATGACTATGACTGGACTATCTGCAAGGAGGGGGGGGGGAACTATTTATGTCCTACTGCTTCCTGCCATACTGGGTTCCATTGTTAGAAAGAAAGGCGGTTCATTCTGTCCAGTGCACAGACACTAATGGGGTGTGCACTGGTACAGGATCTACAGTAAAGGTGAAATGCTTTGACCTTTCAAGTCTTTCTGATACTCCCAAGAAAAAACAATGGTATCCTTTCAAGTCTTTGCCCCCTTGTTCAGTTTGAGCAGTTGGCCCTCCTCTGGCTTGGCTTCAATTCCTGGTCTTTGGTTTGCAAGCAGCAGATTGCCTGTCAGGAGTATGGGAAGTAGGTGAGCCGACATGGGTTTAGGGGTAATGGCAAGTTGTTGTTGCTTGTGTACCCATGTCCAGTACCTTGCGGTAGGGTTACTGGGCAATTGTATCAAATTGAAAACAATATTTGTTCCAGTATGGATAATAATGATAACACTTATAATAATATTAATACTAATGATGAGAGAAACAGTAGCTAATAAAAAAAAAAATAGCTACTACCATAGGGATAATTTTATGTAATAGTGATAATACTAATAAAAATAATGATCTGTCCTCTAAAGATGGACGTGTCATCTCTTACCTTTGCAGCCCCCTCCAGCAGGTCCATATCAAGTGGGGAGCAGCAGAGCCGGGGGAGGCCAGCACAGCCATGCGCGCCAGTATGCTGCTGAGAACAGCAATGTCAACACAGGTATAGGAACTGGAATTAGTGCGCACTATTGGCTATCACATGAACCAT
>SDVV010013364.1:0-15135 GCA_016164225.1 Gammarus roeselii | reverse complement strand
AGTAAATAGATTTGATAAAGATGAAGGTTAAATCAATATAGAAAATACCTTATATGAGTATGACACGGGGGAAACAGGTTAAGAAAGGTTAGGATGGGTTAGGTTTAGTTCCCCACTACAATACAGACCTAAAGTGAAAAATGCTACAGTGGATCTGGTGAATGCTCAAATATGACGTGTATTCTGAATCAAAAAGCAGGCTCATAACAAAGCCTAAATTGATCAATAACTTCTAAGTGTCTAAACTGCAAACGTCTTACAAATATTTATAAAAGAACGACATGCAAGAATAACCATCAAGTAAAGACCTGCGATTGGATAACGTAATTGAGATGTACATTCAATTATTGAAGAATTTAAACACTAACAGTCAATACTAATCCGGTAGATTAATTCTCCAAGACAACATGGAACCGGACCAAAATGCAGTGTCGAGAGGTAAAACCTACAAATTTTTGAAGCATCACATCCAATTAAGCGTATTTTATACCCAACATTCCATGAAATTAGGCGAAAAAAATGTAAAACAAAAACTAAAAAAATAGCTAAATAAGATTCTCTACTCTACCCTAAGCAGCAATGATTAACTATTATATACGGTGTATCCTACCGCACCCAGATGATAAGTCCTAGTCCGATATCCTACGTGATCTGATTCATGAATAAGAATATATGTTAACATAACAGCCATACTAAAAATATCTGACATTTAACACAGAGTTCATGAGAATATTGTTATTTTTACTACGATACCATTCAAATCTACAATAATTCCCAGACCTAACTGATGCTATGCTTCTAGCAGTACAAAATCAATGCCCACTGTGACATATAAATGACTCTACAATGCTTCAGTAGGTCACTTCTCAGCAATCTACCACTAATATATAACAAATTTAGAGATAACACACAGTCATGATACGATGCAACAGACTTACCATGCATCTGGTAACCCATCGTCTCTGAACAGCCTCGAACAAAGACACATCCTGGACATAACCAAAATCTAGACTCATGTACAGTGGTAAACAATTAGTTTCAGAGAGTGTGTGGCCATAAAAAGCTAGGCTCCTGTTTACTGATGACTTAAGTAAACCACTACAACGATTAGTAGCTTGTCGCACAACCTCACTAACAAACCCATGGAACTTGAGATCGACGTCAACAAGAACGTACATAATTCACGTTGAACATGGATGAACTCCAAAATGACAACCAAAGAGTGTAAACAACCTCTTCACTAGGACCCATCCATCTAGTAAATCGTCTTCTAAACGTTAAACAACACATTTGCTAGAGATCAAAGACGAGAATTCCACAAAGATGCAGTACGGACTTAAACCTCTTAAACATACATTCCTATGATTATCGTGAAAAAAAAAATAACCTACAACAACAACATTTATAAAATAGCTAAATAAGATGCTTTGCTCTGCTATAATTCACATAAAAAGTGTAATACATAATGGTATACATACAAATAAATCGGTCTATTTACACAAACAAGCATAAACAGAACGAGCTTTTGTCTAGGGACTGTCTAACTCCTCCTAAATATTGAAGAATGGTCGTCCAATAAATAAACAATACCGTAACAGCAAGACCAAGTTTGTAACAAATCGTCTGTTCTATATCTATAATAACCACGTCAAATATGGTATCAGGATGAAAGAAGACATATACAACACTAAAAATGAACAACACCTAACCAACTAGACCCCAAATAATGTTCAAAAATTGTAGATACAAAAGTAGTATATCTTAAATTGTATAGATAATCACCAGATTGAATTGAAGATGGAAGTTCAACAGAGAACATACAAAACTGAAAGACCTATACTAAAACTCACGAGATATAACAAAGCAAGAAGATTAATTCCCTGCCCCAAAACATACTTTAAAAACGTGATGAATGAGAATGAACTAGCATTTAACCAAACAAACAAGAAATGTGAATAAGATACCAAGACATACGAGCAACAAAACTGAAACCTATACTAAATACGGTATAGTACATACAAAATTCTAATGAAATTAGCCACAAATTTTGTCCAAAACAGGGATAAATTAACGCCTCTTTAACACAAGTAACTACGACTTAATCGTAACAGAATTTCATACATACATATAAAAATGCTAAAGTGATGCATAAGCGTTCCCATTATGCCAGAAATAATGTGGAAGATGGAAACCTGAATTACCCTAAATGCCTAAAACTGTTTGAGTTAACTGATCGAAATACCAAAAGCAACACAAAATTCAATATAAATAAATCGATCATTACTATGTTAACATCACATAATATTTTAACTTACAGTAAATCCATATTGTTCGGGTATTTTCGTTATTAGAACACCGCGTCAATGGAGAACTGATATATCTGGTTATAACCTGGATAATGCAAAATGGGGTATATAGATTCTCGTAACGAAGATACAGCATCCTAAGAAAAAATATATATATACATTAACCTGCAAACAAGCTGACCAATCATCCTTACTATATTTATAGATATTATATACATATGAAATAAATAGATGGGAAACACAGAACCTTGCCTGCAATCCTACCTTCAGGCTGGTACAAACAGGGCCGTTCGCACACTAAGACTGCAAATTGAGTTATAAGACATGCCTACCACACTAATCCTATAAAAGAATCTTTAGTGATAAATGAATAAAACATGCAAACATATCCCAAGCCTCCACCGCTACGAACCCACCAATCAAGCATCGAATGAGTCAATTATACTCTTAAGTGATTCTTCTATAGGAATGATTCAGTCATCCTGTAAATATTGTATTTATTTTCCTTCATCGGTTAGCTCACAAAGAAATACGAATGAATGGGTTACTGCAGGAGTAAGTAAAGCTTAGCGCAAGGGTACTGATTAATACAATCGGATTAAAATAACAATTAACTAATTGAATCTATGCTACGTGTAAAATTGATCAACAGCGAGCAACGTAGAAAATGATATCAAGGTTGAAACTCATCACGAAGGTGTCCGGAAAGTGAGGCTTTTTAATATATAATACAACATATAAGTTATTATCAATAAAAAATATACTTTAAATGTATGTTTTTCAATAGCCCCCAAAAAACATCCAGAGAAGCAAGCAATATGACATGCAACGAAGTTGCAACACCCCCCAAGCATTGAAATTGCAAATACCCTTATGTAAATATATAACATGTTAACATGTATAAGCTTTCCGCTCACTGACCCCCGTCCAACCCTACGCCCCCCGCTCCCCGTTTTTGCGCGAACCCCCGTACGGCCGCTTGATTCAAGGTTGCATGCGTTGCACCCTACCCCCCGTCCCGCCCAAAAGTGACTCTAGAATGCTATTCTAGTATTTATATAAACTACTGTTATGTGCGCACCTGTGATGTTATTTTAACACCTACGTTTGCGCTATGTCTGCACATGTAATGTTATTTTAACACCTACGTGTGCGTTATGTGCCACCTGTAAAGTTATCTTAACACCTACGTGTGCGTTATGTGCGCACCTGTAATGTTGTTTTGACACCTACGTGTGCGTTATGTGTGCACCTGTAATGTTACTTTAACACCTACGGGTACATTTTGTGCGCACCTGTAGGTATTGAGGGAATGAATGATACATTTTACCCATAAAAAAATTGTCCTGTCCATAACTGAGTCATTACGATGCATGCATTTTGAGCGCCGTTTGAGGCCGACGCGGAAGATGGAAAAATATTCCACGTCGCTAGAGATGGCAAGAAGGGGGACGCAGAGGAGGAAGGGCGAGCACAAATGAAACGGAGACGTGAAGAATCGGGGTAAGAAAATATGACAATAATAATAATAATATTAATAATAATACGCGGCTGTGAATGCGAAAAACAATTCTGTCACTTGAGTGATGACCAAATGAGTGGCGTGGGATTGAGAGGTGAGCGCGATTATTTACAATTGTGTTCAAGAATATAAGAAGACAACAACAGACCTTTTTGACCCAAACTGGATTGCCTTATGGTAGTAAAAAGATTAGTTTTGAAATTGAACGTCTAGGGGAGCATCATGTGTCTGCGTATTTTCTGTTTTATTAGATAAAGAAAGGGAAAGTTTGTAGAAACAAATAGCATATAACGATGAAACTCAAAACAACTCAAATCAGCACCTGACGAGAAGGCCATTAACCCACGATGTTGATCTGAGATTGTCACAGTTTCATTCCTCGTTAACCCCATGCTGACCGGAGTCATTGCTGGACTCCGTTTTACAACGAGGAGCTACCAATGCCGGGCCCTGTTTTTACCGTACTAGTGCTAATGCCGGACACCGTTTTGCAACGAGCAGGTACCAATGCCGGGCAACTTTTTTACCGTACTAGTGTTAAAGACGGACGCTGTTTTGCAACGAGCAGGTACCAATGCCGGGTACCTTTTTCATCATACTAGTGGCAATGCCGGACACCGTTTTGCAACGAACAGGTATCAATGCCGGGCGGCACATTTTTCACCGCACTAGTGCCAATGCCAGACACCGTTTTGCAACGAGTAGGTACCAATGCCGGGCATCTTTTTTATCGTACTAGTGCCAATGCCAGACAACGTTGTTCACGAATATTCTGGTGAGGATTCTGCTCGGTGGAGACAAATTAGGAATGAAATGAGCGGATGAAAAATAACTACTCGTAGTACTGAACAAGCAGTCGTGTGAAAAGGTAGATGTCAAGTGTAGCATGCTAATATACTAGATTGAATTTCGTATGATATATTGTCTTTTCTTGAAAAATATTAAATGTTTTGTCATTAAAACAAATTCGTCGCATCCACTCCTAAAAAAATTGATTGAATAAGAAACTAGGGTCAGCCACACTGCGATCGATAACGTTTTTTTAATTTTCACTATACCATGACCTTCTCCATTGTGAGTTACGATGAAGTTTGCAAAGTAATTCAGAAGCGTTTGCAATGGACCTAATGTAGGAAAAGTTTGTTTGTAAACTCTTCTTCTAACAATTGTTGCTGTAGCTACGCGTTTACAATTTCCCTCGCTCGACGTCTACTCCAAAGCATCCGAGTCTGTAGGAGCGTCTACTCCATAGTAGCCGAGTCTGTAGGAGCGTCTACTCTATAGTAGCCGAATCTGTAGGAGCGTCTACTCCATAGTAGCCGAGTCTGTAGGAGCGTCTACTCCGTAGTAACCGAGTCTGTAGGAGCGTCGGAAAGAATTTTCCTCTATATTCATATGTACTTTAGAAAAAAAAACAGCAATGACCAATTAGGAAACTGAGACACTTCTGTTACAGAGGACAATCAAGCTTCCGTTTCCATTTAGAATATTGGAATATTATCATTTACGATGTCTTTGGCTTGCACGACAGCGCATGCATCATCAACAATGCAGACATTGTTGTTCATAAAAAAAAAACAATACGGCTACAGGAAGCCGTTGATATCAACGTTCATTAGTAATACAGAGTTTCATGATGAAACAAAGTGTGAACGAAGAGAGTAAAACAAATTGCTTCACTACGAGCAATAACATCCGTGATAACTTTAGACGGGGCGGGTGAAAATATGAATACGAGGCAGCTTTAGACGGGGCGGGTAAACACACAGAAATGAGGTAGCTTTAGACGGGGTGGGTAAACACACGGACACAAGGCAGCTGCTGACGGGGTGGGTAAACAAGGACACAAGGCACCTGTAAACGGGTTGGGTAAACACACGGACACAAAGCAGCTTTAGACGGGTGGGTAAACACACGGACACAAGGCCTCTTTAGACGGGGTGGGTAAACACACTGACACGAGGCAGTTTTAGCCAGGGAGGTTCAATGTACGGAACAAAGCAAATTTTTACGGGGCGAGCCCTGGGCAGTCAAGCCAACCAATGTCACATTGATCATGACAAAAGCATTAAGCCGCACCGTTCAATGAAACAAATACATTCACCAGAGAGTATTCTAGCTGACGACTTTTTTAAATTCTGAATTACTTTCAATAGTCACGGGAAATGACGTGACCACCGATCAGGACTCTTTTCTAGTCAATTAGTCAGCTTGACTAACATAGAATCCTATGCATTGATGACGAGTTCAGCGAGGTTCCAACTCAACAACGTGACTACCCTAAGCTAGTCTGTCTAAAGGCCTCGTTATTCTAAATGAACGAATTGGTTGTTGAGCCAGATGCTTTGTACAACTCGTATTCAGAACTTATACAATAAACTCCCACTCGGATACTATCCTTCCCAACCAATTGCTTATACTCTCAATGGCTTTCACTACAAGAGTGATAAAGCTTTGCTATTCTCCATCGTGTTCAGCAGAATGCTTAGGTGGTTCTTCCAGCAACGAAATCGTAAGCTGGATCAATAAACCGTTCTGGGTTGCATTGTTCAACCCAAAACTGAAGGGAGGTGCAACATCATGTGTTGTTGATCTAACCAATAAATATTAAACCAGTACTGGGTTGCATTATGTAAGCCAAAACTGTAAATGGATGGGCTACTTCAACCAAATCGTATTAAACGAGTACTGGGTTGCGTTGTGAAACCGAAAATTGTAAAGGGATGTCCTACTTTGAATCGGCAATCTCAGATACAGATACAGACACTAGGCCGAATCCACCAGAAAGAGGTGTGGCAGACGGCAAGGTGCACCTCACACGCTCACAATCTCACAACTTAGCCCTTTTGCGCTAACGGATCCGGCCGGTACCCCCTCAACATACACTCTGGGTAACTAGTGCAGTCCGAGGATCCGTCGTCAGCAGCAGGGACCGACAGTTTTCACTGGTTTACCCCCGCCGCGTCCTAATGGCCGGGACCCCCCCACCCACAACTATCCCGACAACGTGATGCCAAGGGCAGGAGAGCACATCAGAGCAGTGTCCAAAATCAACCATTCTCCATTCACGCCTGTTTATAGCACGCTCTGTCGCTACTTCCACATTCAAGTCTCTCCTCCCTAACGCCTGCTTTACACCATCCATCCACTCAAACTTCAGTCTAACTCTTTGGCTGCGACCACTCGTCTCCGCCTTCATCACATTTTTTACCAATCTCCCTTCATCAATCCTCAACATGTGCCCGAACCGTCTCAGAAAACGCGAATCCACTCGGTCCTCCAACTTCTTCACCATCCACGATCTAATTCGAACCACGTTGTCAGTGAACCTGTCTCTCAGCTACACTCCGGCCATGCTCCTCAATTATTTCAGCTCGAAAACATTCAAAGTTCTTCTCTCCTCTGTTCTCACCCCCAAGTCTCACCTCCGTACAGCACAGTTGGGACAGCGACATCCTCGTACAGCCCTCTCTTTGCTTGCATCTTTAACGTCCGGGAGGTGAACGCATACTCGCGTTCACCTCCCTGACCACTTAATCAATGTAGAGATTGATGAACCAGGGACACATCACGCAGCCTTGTCTCAGATCCCCTTTCACTGTGAACCAATTACTCGCCTCGCTTTCTACACTGACACATGCTCTGCTGCCAACATAAAAAATCTGCACCGCTTCAACAGATTTTCGACCACTCCATACAAACGCAACAACTTCTGCAGCGCTCCCCTCTCAATTCTGTCGTATGCCTTTACCAAATCCATGAAGGCCCAGAACACATTCTTGCACTTTGCAAGGTACTTCTCACAGACCTGTCTCACTGCAAGATCTGATCGTCACACCCTCTACCGCTCCTAAAGCCACCCTGATCCTCTCCAATTACGCAAACCATACATTCTCTAATCATTTTGATCAGCACCTTCCCTTAAAACTTACTGACCACACATAACAAACTGATACCTCTCGAGTTGTAGCATTCATTTTTATCTCCGTTGCTCTGATACAGTGGGTCAATGCCGGCACTGCGTCACTCAATCAGTACCACGCCTGTCACAAAACATATGATCAGTAGACTCACCAACCATTCGACAATCGTTATTCCACCCTTTTTCTGGCGCTCAGTCGCAACGCCATCCAACCCATTTTTTTCCTGCTTTCATCACCTCCACGCCTCATACACCTCTTCGCTAGTAATGTCCGCAGCAAGTCTCACTCCAAAAACCGACATCCGCGAACCACCACCCACAGCAACAATGTCAGCCACTCTGTCATCCTCGACATTCAACAATTCCTCAAAATACTCGGCCTACCTTTTCCACCGCCTTCTGCGTTCCGGTCTCTTCCGTTACCACCGTCTTAACCTCTTTCCGAAACATATTTTTGTTCTCCTCGTCAATTATCATCTCACCAATTAATATTATCTGCTGTGGACGGCGAGGAGCCGAACATATTTTTCGACGTACTGCACCTCTAGCTGTTTTATCCGTCAGTGGAGTGATTGTGAAGCTCGTCGCTCGCTGTTTTCAAGAAGGAGCAACCAGAATCTGTATATCGTACGGCCCATTCTTCAGGACCAAACTCGGATCAAAACCAACTTCTTAAGCTCAATCACTGCCTGGATTAAAGGACTCCACCAAGCAAGACTTTCGTTGTTGCGTTTGCTACGTCAATATAGACAGACCTAAACAACGGGCGGCTGGGTTGCAGTGAGGGCCGACCGAATGTTTGGAGCGAGTGAACATATTTTGGTTGATTGGAGACGATATGGCAGTTCTGTAAATGTATCATCTGAAACCAAAGTGATAAATTATTTCAACAAATATTCGTGAATGTTTGATTCCAATTGAAGAACTGAGAAGCAAAGTTGCCTAACCACATCAGCGGTTTCATGTTATTTCTACGAGAACCAGAGCCCAGTTATGCAATTTTACTTCTCAGCCGCCCAATCGCATCCTTGTAAGCCAAAGGGTTGATGAGAGGCTCCAATGACTTGACTTGAGCATTCATTGTCAAGCTCGACGATGTTTCACTGACACTAATTTTTTTGTGTTACGTACCAAGTAGATTATGGATCTCTAAAGTACTAGTCGAAAGATAATATTATTTGTGTTTAGATAAGTTGTTCCGGACACAGTATGAAACAATTGTACGCGTTCTCAACATTCTCAAACAAAATAAAATCAACTAGACTATATGAATCTTCGATTAGTCTCACCGTGTCAACCCATCTGACCCTGTAACACTCTCCGTAATTCTAGTCCGTGATTGGTTTCCATATTTGCAGAGTCCTACTGATGGGCTGTGACCTGTGGACGCAGCTCTCGAACTGTAATTGGATGCACCAAAGGAGACAACAGTTGCTTTGTTAGGGTCGCTTTGAAGATATCGGACCATCAACACAAGCATTGGCATTACTTCATCAATTTCCCATGCTTACTTTTCCAATACAGTTTTTGTGTATATGTACATTTATCGTTCATTTTTTTCATCCAATAATAGAGATCGTGCAAATTAAATCCTTTATCATGATTGGTAATTTGGCACGGAGGTAATGTCCCTCGACACGTTGAGTGATCCTAATTGTAATATTCTTGCTTGCGTGCTGAAACGGTAACTCAAATGCTTTTAAACCCGGGTAAATAGAGTTCCCAAGAACATTACAAAATAAAATAGGGTAACTCTGACGGTGGCGTGATCCAGAACGCGCTCGCATTCCTAACACCTCACTAAAATAAATATTAAAGTGCCCCAGAACATTACAAATTATGATAGGGTAGCTCTGACGGTGGAGTGATCGAGAACGCGCTCACATTCCTAACACCACACTAAAAAAATGAGGACGATCACGAAAACGTACTGATCGCACCCGTGATTGCGCTTCACTCACACCTGCGCTTAACTCACACCTGCGCTTGACTCACACCTCAAGATTCTGTCAGTCCACGGTGATGTGAGTGATGGCAGAACCACTGTAACGGTGACGACAACAACCTAGAACCGCTTCCGTTCCTTGATTTTTGAAGAATTCGGACATGTGAATGAGGAGTTGAAAATCACAAAAAATACTATTTCAAAAAGTTATGTTTCCTGAACAAGACCCTCCGAGCACCTGTAATATAGAGGTAAGAAACTCTCCTATTATAAATAAGCGGAGAGAGGCATTGAATATGGAATAGTTGAATAAAATTATAATTGGACCCAATATATTTACAGTACATATGAGAGTTCGAGCTCGAAAGCCGCAAAGAGAAAGGACGCCATTGAAATGAATCTTGTCTCGGAGAAAAAATATTGAAGAAGTGTGTATTAATTTATCATGTAAAATTGATCAATAACTGTATTTGTTGATTGAATTTTCCAAAGATGATTAAATCCAATGCTTGCAACGATTGTTTTAGTTTGATATTTGAATTTGAATTTAACACATTGTACAATCATCCCTGAGTTTATCTGTTCTATTGCTTTTCACATTGCGAAAATCTCAATTCCGATTTAATTTTAAGAAAAATGGGAAGAGGTCACAGTAAAGTACGCTCATTAAATCAAAGCTTGCGGGGTATGAAAAAATAGTCCCCACCTCAGACCGACTACAAAACAGTACGTCGCGAGCTTAAAAAATATAACGAAATGATTTGACATCTAGTTATATGTATGCTGTTACTGTTACTATTATCCTGAAAAAACAGAGAAGAACGTAAATGGAAGGAGGCAAGCATGTTAAGTCAACAGATTCTCACCTTCTTAACCAGCAGGTGAAGAGGCGGAAGACAGAATGAACGAAAACCGAGAATGAGATAAACAAGGGAAAGAAAACCTTATTGACTCGGTATACTCTGAAGAGATGATTCCTTCACAATTGAGGATTTAACGATTAGGGATTTAAAATTTATTTAGGTATAATGACATGTTGACAAAATAACAGGAATATCAGAATACACAGATGATACGTATCAAGTCTTTGTCAGCGTGAGCAGTTCTGAAGACAACATTTGCTACCTAGGTGAATTTAATATTAACTTAAAACTAGGGTTGAGGGTTTAAGGACCAACCGATGGACATTGTTGGAGGACATCCTCTACTCTCCATTTTTTAATATGTCGAGACAAATGAAAGCATTACATTGGACCAATAATTTAAAGAAAAATAAGTTGAGTAAGTCGGATCACTGACGTTTACTTTATCATGACTATTTACTGTTTCAACTGTCAGTTACTAAGCATGACAGCAGAAAATGTCCGTCATGAGGTTGTCTATTACAGTACTAACACATTGTTTGGCGTACGATGGCACCAATTTGAAACTAACTGCATAGTTAGCATAACATATTAACATATGAACACGGGAAATAAATATTCCAATGAGTCATATTCGATGGGTACACTAAATGAACGGATTTCTACACGAACAAGATAATTGGAGATTTGAGCATATTAGGCGAGACAAAATAAATAATGAAAGCATCTATAAGATGAAATGATAAAACACAAATAGTTGACTCGATAAATTGCATAGCAGAAGTAAATTACAATTCAAGAGTTTCTGCACGTACATGTTCAAACAGATAATATTTTAGTTAACGTTTAAAGGTAGCAATACTTATGCATGTCCCTATATCTATGGTAATCGAATTCCAGGTTATAGCAGATCTGTATTTTAAAAATATTTGGGACTGTGCTGACGAGTTTCGGGGAATTTGCAAATCCGCATTGTTGCGAAGATCATACATAGGATTATTTCTAATGAAAAAACCGTTATCAATGTAAGTTAAATGATTCAAAGCTTTGTAGACAAACACTGCAGCGGAAAAATTAATGATTTGACACCGTGGGAGAATGTTCCATTGACAAAAGATAGGCAACGTGTGGTCACGTCTGCTAGTATGTGATATGACTTTGAACGATAGGTCTTAAGTTGGTTTTGTAGGTAGACGCATACACGTTTTCACAATACGTCAGAAAAGGATGAACAAGGCTATAGTAAAAAATACTTTTAGCAGGAGTGGTAAGACAATTTCTAATTTTGTATAGGATGCCTCACGATTTGCATAATTGACCGGCAACAAATGAGACGTGTTCTTTCCAGTTAAGTCTCTGATCTACTATTACACCGAGATACTTTGTTTTTGCTGAATATGCCGCCTGTTAACCGTTCAATTTGACTTGCGTGTTAGGAATGGGTATCATCGTCCTGGAAAATATCATGAACTGCGTCTTGTCGACATTTAGCGTCAGCTTGTTGGATGTGAACCACTTTGAAATGTGAACCAATTGATTATTCATATTAGTAATAGTATCAGTGAGGTTTTTCCCGATCGAATAAACTGTAGTATCATCTGCAAAAAGTACAAAGGATAACCTGTTGCTAGTGTTTACAATGTCATTTATATATACAACGAAGAGCAAAAGCCCAAGGATCGACCCTTACGGAACTCCTATATGTAACGAACTGGCAGATGATGATTGTCTATTCCGAGTCACTATGTGTTTTCTATCTTGAAGATAACTTTTTATTTAGCTCCTATCAATGGAACTAACTCCATAATGCTATGATTTTGTCACCAAAATCCCATGATCCACGCAATCAAAAGCTTTGCTAAGATCCATGAAAGTTGCATGGGTGACTTTACCACTGTCAAACCTATGAACAACGTCTCCAGCAAATTTTAAAAGAGCACGCTCTGTATCCCTGAGAGCTTGAAAGCCAAATTGATTTCGGCTAAGTAGGTTATTTGAGACAAAATGAGTAGCTATATATTCTAGCATAAAATACTTTTTCATAAACTTTGCTTAAGACGGGTAGGACTGATATTGGGCGATAATTTTTTAGGTCTGTTTTGTTTTTATTTTTATATATTGGACTAATTTAAGCGATTTTGAGTGCAGCAGGAAAAAGTCCTCGCATGAGTGACTTATTGATAAGTTGGGTCAAGGGAGCTACAATAGTCCCAGATATAGCTTTGATTACATTGGTTGGGATGTTATCCGAGCCAGTGCTGCAACTATTTTTCAAATCATTAATGATTGCTTCAACTTGGTTTGGGTCGGTGGGGTAAAGATTGGCTGTTCAGGAATTGCATTCTCTAAATAATGTTCATAAGGGTTGTTGTTGCTAATAATTGATTCACTTAGAGTATTGGGATTACTATTGAAGTAATTATTAAAAGCATTTGAAATCGTTTGAGGATCAGTGATGACTTCATCATCAATAATAATTGAATCCGAATTACTCTGTTTGTTTTTTCCTAGAAGGCTGCTTATGATTTTCCAGACTTTTCTGTTATTTCCTTGAGATTTCTCTATAAAATTTTGTGTATAGTTTTCACGAGCAATATTTCGCAGTTTAGTGAACGCATTTTTGTTTCGTTTAAATTCATCTCTACGAGTGATGGGATGCCTTTTGTATTTACGGTACAGTCTGCCCTTCTATTTTTGTGAGGCAAGTAAACCAGGTGTCATCCACGGATTCCTAGCTTGTTTGTAGCTGAGCTCTTTAGTTGTAAGCGGAAAATGCACCTCGAACAGTTTAATTAATATGCTATGGAACTGCGTGAAAGCATCGTTTGAGTTTACTGTGGATAGTATCTCATTAAAGCTGTAAGCTCCCAGTGCATCTTTAAGGCGTTGAATGTTACGGTCGCTATATTTACGATAGGTAATTATAGTCGGATTAAGGGGTTCGTGAGAAATCGGTTTTCAACGAAAATTGGGTAATGGTCGGAGACATCGGAAATGATCACAGCTGCACGTGTTGCACTATCAACATCGTTGGTGAAAATGTTATCGATTAAAGTTGCGGATCCAGCAGCTGTACGCGTTGGTTTAGTAATTAATGGCTACAGACCATGAGAAAGGAAATTATCACAAAAGTCAGCAATTAAATTCGATCTATGATACTGAAGCAGATTTACGTTGAAATCACCCATGATATACACTTTATCACGGGCTACGTCAATGCCACTGATAATTTCATTCATCTCATGCGAGAATCTTTCTACCGATCTTTCTACTTCGTTATCACAATAGATGTCGACACAAAGAGTCTCAATTCCTGGCCTGATGAAAGAGAGTTCAGGTCTCGGTACAACAGTTAGCCTGTTATTTATAAATAAACAAACGCCTTCCTTATTACTCATATTATTGTTTTTATACAAATTGTTACCTGATAAATTATATAAGTCCTGTAATTCATTTGTCGATTTGATTTCACAAAGCCCAAGCACAGTAGGTGCAAAATGGTCTGTTAAATTGATTTGAAGGCAGAGAAAGTTCTCTTTCAAACTTGCAACATTCAATGCCATGCAGGTGAAATTGTTTCATAATGAAATTGTATGGAGAGGGAGCTCTTCACCAGGAATTATTTGACACTCCGGAATATTCATTCTCATTTGTAAATCTGGATCGATTTCATGGCGAACATTATTGAAATTAGTTTCAATTTCATGCATAGCACGATCGAAGAAATCAATATTGTTTACTTGTTCCTCCATTTTGAGTTTTGAGCAGTTAATAGAGAAGTCTGGGGGGCTGCTTGTTCATTTACAAATATGTTGTACTTAATTTTCGTTACAATCATGTCCTGACACGAGAAAAATACAATGTTGTAGAACTTACACCAATTTACAATATTTGATGACATATAATGTAGAATGTCGGCAGAGAGAAAGTTGTTGAGGATGTTATCTACAGTCATATTCAAGTACGGTAAAAGTGAGTTATCAAACCGTGTGCTATTTTTTGTGCAATTGCAACAAGTCGAGCATGACACTCAATGCAAGAGATGGATTGGGGGAAGGATATTCTAGATCTAAAAAGATTAAAATTAATCAATGGAAGCTTGCCACCAATGAAAAATTGTTTAATAATCATCATTACAGTCGTTACAAACAGATGCTTAAGACAAATGAAGCTGTTCGGGACTGGATGAGTCATAACTCCTCTTCTCCATACTCGTGTGTTCGGATATTTATACGTGAACTGCGTCGGGGCTTATTGACCAATTCATTTGTGCAATCGTCACTAATCAGCCGTGATGGCGATGGCAGTCCCGAGAGGTTGTGGTTGCTCTATCCCTCATCTCCACTGTCGACTGTTGAAGACTGCGGCAGCCGGCTGTCGGGGTGACATACTTCGCCACTGTCCATTTCCCTTTGGCGAAGTTGGCTTCGCTGTTCATCAGCTGGTTACCCAACTCAGGAATTGCCTCATCCACAGCATTGAATACTGAGACATCGAGCCAATTCCACATGGCAACAGGTAACGGGTAAAAGCCAGGCCAAGTTATTGAAGTTTTACACACGGAGTGGAGGGTGACT
>SDVV010013363.1:0-15136 GCA_016164225.1 Gammarus roeselii | reverse complement strand
TGTCGCCCAGTTTGCATTGTGTCAGAGTATGCTGTCACCCAGTTTGCATAATGTCAGAGTATGTTGTCGCCCAGTTGGCGTTGTGTCAGAGTGTGGTGTCGCCCACTTTGCAGTGTGTCAGAGTATGGTGTCCCCCAGCTTGCATACTGTCAGAGTATGTTGTCGCCCAGTTTGCATTGTGTCAGAGTATGGTGTCGCCCAGTTTTCATTGTGTCAGATTATGGTGTCCCCCAGTTTGCATAATGTCAGAGGATTTTGTCGCCCAGTTGGCATTGTGTCAGAGTATGTTGTCGCCTAGTTTGCATTTTGTCAGAGTATGGTGTCGCCCAGTTGACATTATGTCAGAGTATGGTGTCGCCCAGTTTGTATTGTGTCAGAGTATGTTGTCGCCCAGTTTGCATTGTGTCAGTGTATGGTGTCGCCCAGTTTGCATTGTGTCAGAGTATGTTGTCGCCCAGTTTGCATTGTGTCAGATTATGGTGTCGCCCAGTTTGCATTGTGTCAGAGTATGTTGTCGCCCAGTTTGCATTGTGTCAGAGTATGATTTCGTTGCAGAATTAGGATCACTTGCTACTGATACGCGTTAGGAGATCATTTATGAGGATTTACACGTCATTGGAGGTTCAAAGAGGCTAGTCACCCCATCCATCTCAATGTATTTAAAAGTAAGTCATCAGATAAAGAACCAATGAACGATTCACTGAGGATCTTGAGGAACAAATGAACCAATATCCCATCATTTTCAATTTAGCACTATAATTTATTATGATTGGTGTAGGTAATGAAATATTCGGTGTATTCTCCGTAGACTAAGAATTATATCCCCCGCTCCATCATTTCAGCAACATCGAGAATGAGTGATATTATATGCCCTCATGAAGAGATGCGAACACGACAAGAATGTAGACCAGTGGGCTGATTTTCCTGGCATGATCCAGTCAACCTCTGCAAGGCCAAATTTTTCCCCATTGACTCACAAAGTATGATGGCCAATGGCTTGCTCATCGTGATCCATCTGGCACATCCCTGAAAAGGTTCATCCTTTTACTGGGCGAGCTCACTTCTTGATTGAGCGATACAAGGGGACTTAATCGTACTCATATTGAGCGTCAAGATTATGTTGGCATCCTTTTAATGCTCCAGCCTTCTGTTCCCCATCCGCACGACACCCATCCGCTTATCCTTCCGTTCATCCCCTTCACACACCCGGTGGCCCGTAAGGCGAGCGAGTGAGAGAATTAAGCATCGAGAGCCGCGGGCATGAAAAGTCTCGTGTTTCATTAAGCGCTGCCAAGGCATAGTTTGCCGGTACTCGCTCCGACGCCGCTGTGTCATAATACCGGCGGAGGGCGATTCATGCCGCTGTTGCAGCTGCTGTAGCTGAATGGTTCCGCTGCTGCGTCATAATAGCAGCGGGACAACGATACATACAGCAGCTGCTGCTGCTGCTGCTGCTGCTGCTGAATGCTTCCGCTGCTGCTCTTTTTAATCTGCATGGAATGCAATCAAAATTCTCAACGATGGAGAGCGCCAAGAGAGGTGGGAGAGGGTGTCTAGGATAAGGGGCGTAGAAGGTGGATGGGTGTGGGTATGCCTCAGGCGTAGCTGCCCCTGTTTCTCCAACCAAACTCCTCACTTCCACCCTCCTCCACTCATCCATCTTAGATTGAGCTGCAAAAATTGTTCTCTGTTAGTTTCTTTCCCACGCGGATTTGAGAAATATCCCATACATGTATGTTCCCGATATGACGTCGAAATTGCATGATTTGTACTTATAATCATGTAGAGTTTCATTCATTATTGTTTACAACAAACCAGTTTGTGCAGTGTATTTGATCGTTACAAATACTTGATGTTCTGAAGAGCTGCAACGTCAGGACTGCTTCAATTAGAACCTTCCTCATTTTATGCTTCCTACCTGACAACTTGTTACCTTATGTGTAATTTTTCATTACAGAATAAAAAAATATATTTCATGTGACGTAGAGTAACAGGACAACGAAACTAGGTTACAATGTCTGTCCCTCTATTACGAAAATTATGTAATCAATGAAACAGTTCACAGTTTATAAACACGAAATTGCACAATTAATATGGTTTGATTCTTTTTTGTTGTCACGATATTTGAAAGCACAAAATTCAACGCTCTGTATAAGCTATCAGGCGCTTCCAGGACAATATGATCCTTACGTACTAACTTGTCGCTTGCTGCCAAACCTGACAAACGAAAAACAAAGAGAGCAATAGGGAATAAGATTAGTCACCAGCCGGGATAACACCGGAACGTTCGATACCTGTCACTAATTGACATGCTAGTACCATTAACAATGAATATTTGTACATAAATAAGCCGCAAAAAAATTGCAATGGAAATGTTCTGTTCCAATAAAGTTACAATTTTGGACATTGTTAGAAGTGTGAAAACTTCAATGCGACCGTATAACATTATTTGGCAAGTAAGTTGATAATTACAATTTTTTTATTCGTGATTTAACAACCGAGAGATAGTTAGACGGTAAGCCAATACTAGCGAGTTTCAAGTTCTAACACAGCTCTAACACAATTGGCTTCTGGATCAATTGTATCGGGGTATATTACAAGGTTATTAGAGTTTCTTGTGTAATGATTGTGTACATCGGATAATTTTCAAATTGTTTTGAATAAATCTTGATCATGGATTCTGCAAGATGTGTTGCTTGCGTATAGGATAATTTCAAAGTTGCATTGATTTTCCAGTTCCAAGGAATTCGTGATTTTAAAATGATGATCAGTATAGGAATTGAATGGAGGGTATTTACTGCTCTAATAGCTTTCTTCAGCAGTGCAAAGATTTTATCAGTTTTATTTGTATCCGTTCCATGCCAATCTTTGATTCCGTGCACTAAGAAGGCTGGAACAACGTGATTTCAAGGGTATTACAGACAGATTGAGGTAGGAATTTCCTTAATTAATATAGGATGCTCACAAACATTGACACCGAAGATGATATGCTGTTGGTGTTGGTAGTAAATTGATTTTAGGCTAATCAAATTATTTAAACTCCTTGTGACATTGAAAGGATATAATTTTCAGTTAGTCACCTTTTTTCATATTCACGTTCCTCGTTGATTGTGGCAGTCAATTCATTTATGATGTTTGAATAGAGGAGAAAAAAATAATGACCCATCATCAGTGAACAATGTTTATTTGAAAATGGGTGATGCGTTAACAATATCGTTATTCAAAATCAAGAAAAATAGGGGCTCGAAAATAGAACATTGAAGAACACCATGACTAATATTGAGCATAGTGGATTGTATTCCATCCACAGTTACATATTGCTTGCGGGTAGACAGAAAGCCCGTCAATAACGGTTCCTCGAAATTAATTAAATTTTCGATTAAAAAATGAAATAAAAGTAGACGAATAAAGAAATGCAGGGGATTTATTAAAGTTCGTGTTGTATTTGCAAAGCAAACTATTTTATTGCGATTTCTGAAAAATATAGTTAGAAATGAGAAGGATCGATATTTTTCGGTAGCAGTTTTATTGCTGCATTTGTTAAAGGATGTTACTCTAGAGAGTAACACAGTTTGGAAAATACTCTTTCAGTAAGGACTTGTTGACGATTGGATCCAGGATTGGAGTCAATATACTAGTTTATTTATTTATGATACTGAGGGAGCAATTATTGATATTGCTTGATATATATTTCCGAGACAAGTTGATTGATGTGATCTCTTGTGCAGAAACTGGAGATGTTTTTAAGGAATAAACAAAATGAATAATTTATAGATATGCTAGATGGTCATATCTTCATTGGCATTTAAAACTATCAGCAATATTCTTCCCTACCTTCACAAATTATTCATTAAGAATATTTGGTTCATCGAGTGGAAAAACTTATTGCTCTGTGGTCTAAATATGTTATTGATCGGCTTCCAGGTTCATTTAAGATTTTTCTGTAAACTTATTTTCACAGTTCAATTAGAAAATTCAGTATAAATTACTTTTCGGATTTAGCTTTTCATGAACCAAGAAAATATGTGTTTTTTTTGCATCTTATATCACGGGCAATCCAGGGTTTGATCATATCAGCAGGTAAGAATGCTTCTGTTTTTAATGGAGTGAAAGACTTATAACATCATCTACTATGCAGGTTACTTACTTGATAGGAAGATCAGTCATTTCCATTTGTGATTCCAGTGATATCAAATTTATTAAACTTATTATACAAAATCCCTGATGTTACATCGTTTAATAATCGGTATTTGGTTTGTTCGCTTTCATTAACTGTTTCTCTTATAAAAAATGTAATTAGAATAAAAAGATCGGCTGTGGTCTGATATTTTAGATATTAATATGGCAGAATTGTTGACATTCGGATATACTAAGAAAACAGTATCTATTAGTGTGGCAGTATCTTCCTATTCTAGTTGTTTTCGACAATAATGGTAATAATGTATGAATGTAGATTGTACATAGAAGTACTAAGGCATTATTGTTGCAAAGTAATTCATAATATACACATTGAAATCTCCACATAGAATTATATGATCAGTCTTAATGTCGTTTCAAAGTATTATTAATGTATTAAATTTTCTAATAAATAGGTAAGGGTTAGCGGATGATCGCTTGCAAGCTGGTTCCATGATCATAAATATATTTTATCATTTGATTTCAACAAAGTGTTACGGAATGAGAAATATTTACGGTAAAATCGTCGGGGATTTTAAAGGCATATTTGTCAGAAATATTGGTGCGCTGATATCCCCTCCGCCTCTCCTATCAGTCCTCGAACAGCCAGCTTCCCGTGAAGAAAATTACATCAAACTTATAATCTAATGACTGCAAAGCTGTATGAAATACAGCAATTTCCAAGAAATAAAAATCTAAACTTTTGATGTTACAAAAAAAGGTACGTCCTGTTGCTAACGGTGTTGCAATCTAATCTGTTACAAGCATCTTCGTTAAAATATTCAATCTTCCTGCCAGCATTTAAACCAGTTTAGAGCACATGAGGATGGTTGGTGTCAGGGTCAAACAAGTTTATTACATCATTGCCCAAGCTTATTGATTCTCCGAATTTATATAACCCATGTTAGCGCTCTTCTACATCATAGGAATAACATGGTAGAATGTCTGGCCCATATGATTAACCCATGTTAGGGCTCTTCTACACCATAGGAATAACATGGTAGAATGTCTGGCCAATATAATTAACCCATGTTAGGGCTCTTCTACACCATAGGAATAACACGGTAGAATGTCTGGCCCACATAATTAACCCATGTTAGGGCTCTTCTACACCATAGGAATAACATGGTAGAATGTCTGGCCCATATGATTAACCCATGTTAGGGCTCTTCTACACCATTGGAATAACATGGTAAAATGTCTGTTCCATATGATTAACCCGTGTTAGGGCTCTTCTACACCATAATAATAACATGGTAGAATGTCTGGCCAATATGATTAACCCATGTTAGGGCTCTTCTACACCAAAGGAATAACATGGTAGAATGTCTGGCCCATATAATTAACCCATGTTAGGGCTCTTCTACACCATAGGAATAACACGGTAGAATGTCTGGCCCACATGATTAACCCATGTTAGGGCTCTTCTACACCATAGGAATAACATGGTAGAATGTCTGGCCCATATGATTAACCCATGTTAGGGCTCTTCTACACCATTGGAATAACATGGTAAAATGTCTGTTCCATATGATTAACCCGTGTTAGGGCTCTTCTACACCATAATAATAACATGGTAGAATGTCTGGCCAATATGATTAACCCATGTTAGGGCTCTTCTACACCAAAGGAATAACATGGTAGAATGTCTGGCCCATATAATTAACCCATGTTAGGGCTCTTCTACACCATAGGAATAACACGGTAGAATGTCTGGCCCACATGATTAACCCATGTTAGGGCTCTTCTACACCATAGGAATAACATGGTAGAATGTCTGGCCCATATGATTAACCCATGTTAGGGCTCTTCAACACCATTGGAATAACATGGTAAAATGTCTGGCCCATATGATTAACCTATATTAGGGCTCTTCTACACCAAAGGAATAACATGCTAGAATGTCTGTTCCATATGATTAACCCATGTCAGGGCTCTTCTACACCATAAGAATAACATGGTAGAATGTCTGGCCAATATGATTAACCAATGTTAGGGCTCTTCTACACCTAAGAAATAACATGGTAGAATGTCTGTCCCATATGATTAACCCATGTTAGGGCTCTTCTACACCATAGGAATAACATGGTAGAATGTCTGGCCCACATGATTAACCCATGTTAGGGCTCTTCTACGCCATAGGAATAACATGGTAGAATGTCTGGTCCATATGATGAACCCATGCTAGGGCTCTTCTACACCATAAGAATAACATGGTAGAATATCTGGCCCATATGATTAACCCATGTTAGGGCTATTCTACACCATAGGAATAACATGGCAGAATGTCTGGCACATATGATTAACCAATGTTAGGGCTCTTCTACACCATAGGAATAACATGGTAGAATGTCTGGCCCATATGACTAACCCATGTTAGGGCTCTTCTACACCATAGGAATAACATGGTAGAATGTCTGGCCCATATGATTAACCCATGTTAGGGCTCTTCCACATCATAGGAATAACATGGTAGAACGTCTGGCCCACATGATTAACCCATGTTAGGGCTCTTCTACACCATAGCAATAACATGGTAGAATGCCTGGCCCATATGATAAACCCATGTTAGGGCTCTTCTACACCGTAGGAATAACATGGTAGAAATGACTACAAAGTGAATCAGTTAAGGCTATTCAGCAACGGAGACAAGAGGAATTTTTTTGATAAAATAATACTTAGTTGGAATTAATAACGCATAAAAGTAATTCTCAACGTGGTAGGAATGATAATCAGTTAATGTCATCCACCTCGCAAGCGATTAATGATAATCAGTTAATGTCATCCACCTCGCAAGCGATTGATGAAAATCAGTTAATGTCATCCACCTCGCAAACTATTAATGATAATCAGTTAATGTCATCCACCTCGCAAGCGAATAATTATAATCAGTTAATGTCATCCACCTCGCAAACGATTAATGATAATCAGTTAATGTCATCCACCTCGCAAACGATTAATGATAATCAGTTAATGTCATCCACCTCGCAAACGATTAATGATAATCAGTTAATGTCATCCCCCTCGCAAACGAATAATGATAATCAGTTAATGTCATCCACGTCGCAAGCGATTGTTTGACGCCCACTCGCAACCCCCTCATGGACGTGCTCCGTCGCACCGATAACAAATATCCTACCTCTTTCGGGAACTGTAGGTCTCAGAAGGTCAGCGTTTGCGTGTGACTACCCACGATAGATTCTGAAGCTCGCGGCAGTCGACAGCATCGAAAGTTTGCAGTCGACAGCATCGCAAGTTGTCAGTCGACAGCATCACAAGTTCGCAGTCGACAGCATCGCAAGTTTGCAGTCGACAGCATCGCAAGTTGTCAGTCAACAGCATCGCAAGTTCGCAGTCGACAGCATCGCAAGTCTGCAGCCGACAGCATCGCAAGTTGTCAGTCGACAGCATCGCAAGTTCGCAGTCGACAGCATCGCAAGTTTGCAGTCGACACCATCGCAAGTTGTCAGTCGACAGCATCGCAAGTTCGCAGTCGACAGCATCGCAAGTTTGCAGTCAACAGCATCGCAAGTTGTCAGTCGACAGCATCGCAAGTTCGCAGTCGACAGCATCGCAAGTTTGCAGTCGACAGCATCGCAAGTTGTCAGTCGACAGCATCGCAAGTTCGCAGTCGACACCATTGCATGTACGCAGTCGACTGCCGTTTGATGAACTACTCAGTAAACAGATTAGCGATACCTCGGCTCTTTTGCCGACGACTGGCCCTTGCTTGACGCATTCCACCGAATTGATGATTTCTTTAATTACGGTGTCATGTTTTGCTAGCCTTTGTATCGCTTCTCAATGCTTTTATATACTGATTTATTTTCTTTTGAACGTTTATAAGCAATAATGTTACTTTGCATACTTTTCATAATCTTGCATAAATCGCGGGGATCCCGAGTTGTTCCTCTCTTGTGATATTACACTAGCTTACGTTTGAATTATCATTCTAGTTTATTACCCTTTTGACAAATAAACGATACTTTTTTAACAATAAGAAAATTTGTTATTATTTCCACCGATTGGCGTTGACAAATATAATTTTAATGGAATAAATCCTCAAATAAATATAAACTTACAAAGTTATTATTATGACACAGATACATTTCATGAATTCAAATGTTCATCAAATGAAGATTTAGCAACAATTCAATAAATATAAGAACCCTAATGCTTTTTGACAGAGGGCATACTTTTTTTCGGCGCAATGGAGCATAAATTTTACAAATTTATGTAACTGAAACCTACTAAATCTCTGTATACCTTTGAAAACGACCAATCAACGACACGCGTGTCTGTTTCTGTTCGTGATTGCTTCCAAATTCAGAAACTTGTCAGATTTTTGTACCCCTACCCTCTATTGGATCATTGTTTTCCAACATGTGTGATGAATCCAAACAATTAACACCAGGGAGCAGTCATAATACACCCACAACCAATTGGACAAGTTTTACCGACTCTTTTTAATATTTTGTTATGCAATTAGTGATATCCGCATGAATGACATATTCTGCCAGTTGATTGAAACTTAAATTTTCTAAAGCCCGACAGTAATACCGAAGCTTTATATTTTTTATTCCCAAAACTTGTGAAACATAGAATATCAGTAATTACAGACCAATTTTAATGTTACCAATATTCGGTAAAATATTCGAACAAAATTGTACACGGACACGGTATAATTATTTAGAGAAACGTGACACTCTTTAGGCTTACAAAAGTAATACACTCTGAGAGTTCGACGACCGTCCCCAATGGTTTACCGTCTCAGGCATCCTACTCTGATGCTTTGAAGATCCAGGCCTCTGGAGCCAGCACTCCTTTGCCTACCGCCCGCTGGACGACAATCGACGACAAGCTGGACAGCCTTGAACAGAACGCCTTTTCCGACTCCATCATCTGCCAGGGTCCCGTGTGGCCTCTCTTCTACCTGAGGCCACACTCTATCACTGTTTCGCTCCGATAATTTGATCTCTGTTGTGGCCAGGGGTAAAGACAAAGCATTTTCGAATTGAATGCTCGTCTAAAGTATTCAAGGTTGACATGCTTCGCGTGGTAAAGTCCTGAAAACCTGCTAATTTGTACATTGGTGAGTGTCTGACTGCTGTACGATCGATGTTGTTCTGCAGAGCTCGATGTCTCAAGCGTGAGTCGGCCAAGGTTGGCTCTGTTTACACTCAAGACGGTGTAATATTATGCAGATTACAGGATTCACAGCGACCTAAGAGAGTGGTGACCGTGCAATATTTCCTCAAGTTGAGTGAGAGAGTTGCTTCACTTATCTAACTGCTGTGACTTTGTGTTATAATTGCTAAATAATTTCTCACCTGGAACTCATATTCCTCACTTCGTAGATGATGCAATTCCATAAATAAATTTCCCGAGCTGATCTTGTTGATATCCAGAACATTTCATGTTCCTGTTGTATACCTACTGATTTTGCAACAAATAGTATTCACCGTTTGCCCTATTATTTCTCCGTTTTTGTCTGTGATATGCGAAGTCAACGAAGGAATTTTGTAGGCCTTACTTCTCTTTTAGACACTCTTGAAAATCACCTTAGTACCATAATTCACACCGAAACTTGGTTGTCTGCCATCTTTGACCATGGATTTCACCTCGATGGTATAAGAATGTGAATGTGTATAGGAACGACCATGGTGGTGGAATCTCTGCCTATTGTGCTGATGCTCTTGACGTGTGCGTGATAGACCGCCTTACCTACGTCGATCATGTGACTGAGCTTCTCTCCTTTGATGTGGCAATGCCCTCAACAAAATTTACTGGATTGTGTGTAGAGGCCCCCCTCGTCTGATCTCAATGTATTTAACGAGACTTCTCTCGATACCATTCTACATGATTTTCCTCCCAATGCCAAGGTGTTACTCTGTGGTGATTTTAATGTAATTTTTTTTTATCCCTTGGGTTGACCAAATGTCGTTGCATTTATTACTGCTTTGCTTGGTCTTTGTTATTTTCCTGCAATTACGAAACCTATAAGATATTCTGAAGAAAATCCCATCACTAAGTACTCTCAAATTGATTACATATGGTGTAATTTTTCGTTGAATCCCATAAACTTTCCACCACCATTGACTATTGCATAACCGATCACCTACCAGTTATGTACGCTTTCCAACTGAACGACCCTCCAACGACTAATAAATTCATTGCCCGACCCCTTCCCCAAACTAAAGTTGCTAACTTCGTTTGGGTAATTAATGCATATGGATTTGACGATGTACTTGGCATGAAGGAACCAAATGCTGCATTTACATCATTCGCCAATGTTCTCTATTCTCAATATAATGAACATTTACCATCCCTCACCAAAACTGTGATCAGCAAAAAATTTGCACCGTGGTTGAGTAAAGATATAAAATTTACAAGATATAAAGTACAAGTTGCTAGCTCTGGTTCGTAGTGACTACGTTGAAATGAGTTTTTTCCGAACTCATCGTAACCTCTTGCACTACGAAAAAATGAAATCAATGCAATTATACCTCTGTCGCGAAATTTTGTTAAAGAGAGACAATTCTAGAGGTACGTGGAAAGATATCAATAGCCTTATGGACAAGTGTGTGGCGCCGCCTACAATTCGTATTTTCCAAAATGGTGTTAGTCTAGCGTCTGCAGTCCTGACAAATGAGTTTAATAAGTACTTCTCATATATTGCTACTAGTCTCGTAAACGGTGCTGTCCGCCCTGTTACCTCATACCATGTCCCCTTTCCCCCAAACATTTCAGCTCTTTCTTTTCATGTGACAACTTCTGCTGAGAATAGGTCTATTGTCAACGCATTTAAATCTAAATGATACAATAAGCTTGAAATTTAGCCATACATTGTGAGCATGATACTATCTGCCATTGCCCCTATTATGGAACATATTTTCAATCTATGATGCAATTAAGGTGTGTACCCCGATGCCCTTAAGATGGCTTGAGTGGCACATATTTTTAAGAATGGAGATCGCAATGATTTGGTAACTTTATGCCTATATCAATCTTATCAGTGTTTAACAAGGTGATCGAAGAAATAGTACACGTTAGGTTGTCCTCATTTGTACTCCAGCTCAATATAATCACCGACAGCCAGTTTAGCTTTGTGAAAAGAAGAAATACAACGTTTGCAATCTTTCACTTGGTTCAGGATCTTCTCAATATCTTTCACAAGAAGACCTATTCCATTTGTCTCTTTCTTGACCTTAGGAAGGCCTTCGATACAGTTGACTTTGAAATTCTTAGGATGAAGTTTAATACTTATCGTTTGAGGGGTACTGCACTGTCGTTGAAAGTGTCCTACCTGACCAGTCGCAGATAGTATGTCTCGGTCGGCAATGTCAGTTCCATTCATTTGCCCGTAACGGTTGGCGTGCCCCAGGGGTCGGTGCTGGGCCCTATACTGTTCAATATCTTCATAAGCAATATAGCTTCTATCCAAAACTCTAATGTAATCGCGGACGATGCGGTGTTCTACGTGCATGGCGATACCTATGATGATGCCCTTAATAAGATGAATGCCACTATTGCTAGCTTGACTCTTCGGCTTGGACATAATAAGTTATTGCCCCATGAAAGTAAGGTGAAACTCATGTTGTTCACTCCGAGGCACCATCCTGATTTACCCGATGTTTGTTCAACAATGTTAATCTCGAGTGGATCAACCAGATACGGTACCTTGGATTAATCCTTGATAATAAACTAACCTACAGTTTCCATATTTCTGAGATAACATGCACGCTAAATAAATCCCTCGGCGCTTTCTACGCTGTTTCCGGCCTTCTCCCTCGAACTGCCCTGAGGACTCTTTACCTCAGCCTCGTATATCCTCATGTTGTTCAAATGACAATACTGTGGAGTGGGGTCTCTGATAATCTACTAAGCCCAGCTGCGGTTTTGTTAAATAGACTTCTACGGGTGATGTTGCAAGTCAAATTTGATAGCGACCATCCCCCTAATGAGAACCAACTTAATGTATAAAGAGCTAAGATTACTCAAACTTACTGATATTCATTATCTGTCTATTTTGAAATTTGGTCTCAATATTATACACAATTATGCCCTTATATTCGCTAAGTACTTTCGGTGACAATGAAAGTTCCCGAAGCCCCTCCCCCGTATCTTATCACACTTAGCCTCTCAACGTTTTATAGCCTCGCCCACATTCAGATGCCCCTCCACAGTACCATGGCAGCGCTTTAGTCGCTTGTTGGAGCTCGTAGAAGACTGTAATGCACGACAGCGCGTCCGTTTCGTTGCAAAACCCTTGTTCGTAAAAATTATTGTCCCAATAGGTAATCACAACATTCAATTGTGTCACAGCGTGTCAGTTGAAGCGATACTTTAATTTAATTGTTTGAATCTTCACGACCTATAAATTCATTATATAACAAGATTAGAGTTATACAATAATTATACTACAATTGAACATATAGGTAAGCATACGGATAGACTTCTTGACAAAGAGGGTTGTATTTATATTCTAAAGATGACATCCTTATTAGTTTTAGCTACATCGAACTCTGTAGCTATCTTTTCTCATTTTGCTTTTGTTATTTGCTAGTACTCGGGAATGAATTAAAAAATACTTGTTTTTCTGTCATCCTATCTAGCTGTGGTTTCTAATATGCCAAACACTTTTTCTTGTGACAAATTTAGAGGTAGGGGAGCGCCTTTCAATCGTGATTTTTAGGCCTAGTTACTAGAATATTTAGGTCCATCTGACCTTGATCGAGGGACAAATTGGTCACGTGCTGTGAACTTTAGTTTAGGGCAGCAATAATTGGCCAATTGGTTATATAATATAACTTCACATGTAGGAATGAAGCTCCCATGAAAAAATTCACCTTACTTTTCGGAATATTGACTCTATTCCGTAAGGAAGACGTTTTACTGTAAAGTGTTGTCAACATCTACCAACTCAGCTTAAATCTCCTCTGGGGTGTATGCAGTGACTTCGCGTTAGGGCTCTGGTGGAACATAGATGCAACTACTACATCCTCTGGGGCGTATTTGTTCTCCATTTTTCTTCAACATTACCTATTTACACCTTTTGGGGTGGATGGATGATTATCCACTTTATAGATCTTTAACACTTTATTGTAGTATTTTATTATTTCTTCTTCTATTATCTATTTTATTATGAATCGTTAGACGCCCGCAAGGGTCCTGGATAGACTGGATGGTGTGTTGATTGGTCTTGTCCGGTGAGTATACGGTGTCACTCCCTCGCTGGTGAGTCTTCGGTGTCACTCTCTTGCTGGTGAGTATATGGTGTCACTCTCTTGCTGGTGAGTATACGGTGTCACTCTCTTGCTGGTGAGTATACGGTGTCATTCTCTTGCTGGTGAGTATTCGGTGTCACTCTCTTGCTGGTGAGTATACAGTGTCACTCTCTTGCTGGTGAGTATACAGTGTCACTCTCTTGCTGACAAGTATACGGTGTCACTCTCCTGCTGGTGAGTATACGGTGTCACTCTCCTGCTAGCGAGTATACGGTGTCACACTCTCGCTGGTGAATATACTATGATTCGGAATCTACGTTAAAACCAGCGCGCCCTGCGGGGGAGCATGCGACGACTTCGCGTTGGGGCTCTGGTGGAGCGCGGAAGCAACTCCTACTACTCTACGTTACACCTACTCGAAATCTACGTTAAATCTACCCGGCATCTACGTGAAACATTCTCGGGATCTACGTTAAGCCTACTCGGTATCTACGTTAAACCTACCCGGAATCTACGTTAAAACTACTCGGAACCTGCGTTAAACTTACTCGGCATCTACGTTAAACCTACTTGGAATCAACATTAAGCCCTCTCGGAATCTACGCTAAACCTACTCAGAATCTACATTGAAAAACGCGAGCTACGGGGGAGCGTGCAGTGACTTCGCTTTGAAGCTCCGGTGGAGCACAGAGGTAACTGTTACTCTTTCACTGCCCTACGGGGAAGCCTGCATTAACTTCGCGTTGAGGCTCCGGTGGAAAACATAAGCAACTACTATTACTTTAAACACCGTGCAAGTGCTTAACAATGTTTATTTGCCTAAGCATACCCTAATAACAGCACGATAGAGCAGTTGACTTGGCTAGAGCATTACGGCTGTTAGAACTTGAGCATCTGTCAGACTCACTCGCTGAGCCGTTTGCTGATCCTCGAATGTAAATGAGACTACTCCCATAACCGGCAAATTGAGGCCGCCAAGGAACTTAACATGATCCAAACACATGCGGCTTGCGTTGAAAGATCTCATTTACCTGGAGGAAGATAAAAAATGTACAGAATTTGGAATTCAGTCCATTCATTACGTGTTTGCTAATTTCGTTGGTTAGTCCTTCTGTCATGAATTGACATGCAATCCTGCTGGACATTTTATCTTTTCTTTTTGGAAGTGTTTATGATCGTTCTAGCGCTATACACACTGCGGTCGGGTACTGATGCTGGATTGTCGTTTGAAGTGACTCCTTTTGATTTCGTATGAGGCTTAAATCAAATTTTCATTCCCGGTGAACTAGTTCATAAAAATTAACAATATAATAGCAAATACAGATGTCACTATAAATATCTTCTAAACACACATATTTGGTCTATTTTTAAATTAGCCATGGTTCATGGTTTCGTCCATTCCGCGTAATACGTTATGTCATTCCTGCCCTTTGAGATTAATTAAATGTGTCTCACACACCTTTTCGTGGTCTGTACATCTTCGCGCCCTACGAGGGAGCTCACTCGGGGTCGCGTCAGAATTCATCTGGAAATGTTCCTCATAATCTAATCTATACATATCTTCATATATAAATCTACTTATGTCTTTTTATTTTATGAAACGACATGTAGCATGAGAATGTAGCAATTACTACTTGTAGTCCTGTAAGTCCTGTAATAGATTAAATTGAAACTGCCCACAACGAGGAACTTTTCCAACTTATTTGTGGAGCATGAAAATTAAATCTAATGAA
>SDVV010013362.1:0-15136 GCA_016164225.1 Gammarus roeselii | reverse complement strand
ATGCAGAGCACAGCCGCATACCGGCCACTCTTGAATATCATTGTAATGCACTTCCGCGTACACTATCCTAAAGCCGGCACGTAGTTCCTTCTCGGGAAATAATTACCGCCGCTGTTTTAGGTGAAAATAACATTCCTCCCTTCCACGCTTAATTACCGCCGCTGCCTCGACAGCGTATACAACACCAACCGCCACATTCATTCCAAGCCTTTCCGGTCATGCCCGGTCATGCTAGACTATTTTTGGTCATGTATCCAGCATCGTTCTTTCAAGCAAGTCATCACTAACTTCATCAAAATAACATCATGTTCGATCTCACCTATAAAATTTATTAGTTCCCTGTACTAAGTCCAAACATCAATCATGTATATTTAGTTTTACTTTGTAAAGATCGTCAACGATGTTTTGCACTCTCTTTTCCGATACCTCACAACAACTAGCGTGTAATGTATTCCCTGTAAATAATGTGTTTTCTTTTAAAATAAAGGTATTACATTTTTAGACCATTGTATTAATTTGAATTGGTTTGATTTGATTTGATTTGGGCCTCATTTCCACCAGACTTAAATTGGAAGTGTGCCACAGATGCAGATCCCTCTGGCGGCGAAAGTCCCTCCGCACGCCAACTTGTCTATCAAGCAGCGTGGGACTACAGTTCGAGGGTCCTGGCTCCCATTTCAGATGACCAATCAGCAACACGGATTTTTGGCGCCAGCTAATAAGTAACAGGATCGGCAACAGGGAGTTGGATGCGATCCAATCAGCAGCTGGGGAGCGGCATTGCGAATCTTTTGGAGTGCTAAGTCCATGAATAAAGGAAAGTCTATAATTTAAGCATTGCAGCGCATTCTAGCAACAAAAAGGTTATTTTTTATCGGTCTTCAGGCAAATATAGTACCAACCTAGTGTAGGAGCAAGAAACAACTTGTGATTATGAAGCAAATTACGAACTTAAAAATAACATACCTGGCACCTTCAGTGTTCAAAATGAATAGCAAGACCGCTCAAGCCCTGGACCCCGCCCTACTCTCACACCTAACGCCATCCTTCGAGGTACAGCTCTACCTCTCTTGTGCAAATGTCGACAGTGCAAAATCGCAAACGAGATAGTTAGGTTTTGTTAATATTGTTTTACCTCGAGTCATTTAAAGCTAAGTTTTAACTACAACAACTGTAGGTACAAAGTGTTTTGTCTCCCTGTCCTGTCAGGCTTCTGGTATGTTTGGTAGAGTAATGAGTTACCAGTTGGCAAAACCAAAACGTTAAGGTTAAAGTTAAAGTGAGCTTCTGTGAGCGGTAATAATTCAAGTGCACACGGTGCTTTCACTTTCAAGGCACCAATTTATGACAGAAAAATTATTGACTTATATGAAATGAGGTTTAGTATTATGTGCAAGCACCAATATCAGACCTGAACATGGACAAGGACATGACATGAAATCAATCTTTGGTATTGTGTATTTATAAATTCCCAACTTAACAGAGAGAAGACATCCGAGGTAATATAGAAGAGGAAAAGATGGGAGATATAAAAGCCGGCAAGAAAATCAAGGACGCTGTTGCTTCAGAGCGGGTAATCTTCACTAGTGGCTTCAACAGTTAAGAAAGCAAGGTCCACGAGTTTTGTCTCAGAGCTTGCCAGCAGGAGGTTGGCGTACAAACGGAGGTAGTGTTCACCGCAATGCCCCAATCCGCAGCATAAAATGAAGGGTGTACAAAGAAATGATTAGCTAAACCAAATATGCCACACATTGAGATAATAACACACCATTCTGCTTGTCTCATACAGGCAGATAGACCGGGGCATGTAGTAAATCAACATAAAAGTTGTAATAGTATACCCCTATGGGTATACTATTCAAGTAGAAATAGTATACCCCTATGGGTATACTAACAGAAATAAAATGAGAGGCTTAAGCTCCAAAATTCTAATAACATCCTGACATAGTTTGACTGTTATGTTTATTATTAAAAATTATGAAGGCATAATTCTCCTCTTACTTGAATGTACAAGGCTGTATAGTAGTTGTAGGATATTTGTGCCTATTTGAAAATATGTTATTTACACTATATATCTATACATAGGCACGAGCCAAGGTAGGGGTGCAACTCAAACCTAAAGATTGCTACCACGTGACGTGAGCAGAATACCAATTTGAATATCCTATTATAGCTAATCAAGGATAATGCATTGGGTATATAAATATACATGTATATACATTGAAAATGCTTGAAATGATGACTGAGGAATTCCCTATAGCTAGCTGCCATTGTACCTTTTATGTGAAAGATGAAATCGTGTATCCAGGTGGATACAGGGAATATCCCACTGTAACTAGAGTAGGCACATATTGTAATACTGTTATTCTTACCTGTCTTCTGTGGAACTCTTTGGGGTTCCAAGGTATAGCCTCCGTTGATTTTGGTTAATAATTTACCAAGTGTATTGGCCTGCAATACCTAGCTGGATATTTAGTAGTTAATTAGATTGACGAGTAACGATAAGGAAACAGTGAAAATTTTATTTTTTCTGGCCTGGCCTAGCCTAGCTGGTTGTGACCTGGCCTAGCCTAGCTGGTTGTGGCCTAGCCTAGCCTAGGTCTTGAGTAAGCCTATATCACTAACAAGTTGTATTGTGCAACTGTCACTTTGAATCAATATCATTCGCAGGGCCGTCATCACAACGCACACGGTTCCGTCTATTTAAACACATGTATTCCAGAAAAACACATATGATTCAAACAGAAACAGACACACGGTGTGTTGTTTGATCGAGCTCCGGGGAGTTAAGAAAGCCCTCTCGGGTGTTTATCTGGGAAGGCGTTGTTGCTATATTTGTCTCAAGGTTTTTATCTGAATCATTTATTCCTTCTGATGCATATGTTCCAAGGCTTTTTGTGCGTAGGTATATGTATTTATTTACCCAAAATAAATATTTGTTGCACTGTTATTATGGTTGGAAGCAGTTTTGTACCAGCTGAATGGAAATATTGTAGCTACCTACAGCGAGATGCAAACAATGAGATTGTAGAGGACAAGTGTCCCTACAAATGGTATTAAAATAAAAAGGTAAGCATACTTTGTTCATGGTGCTCATTCAAATAGACCGAATCATGGGAGACGACATCTGAAATGTAAGTTTCAGACCACTAGTTTGAACTACTCTGCTAGCGGCAACATTGAGTAAGCCTGCAGCAAGGCATTGAACCAATTCACTCATTCGATAATATTCTTAACAGCTTATTTTTAAGCATTTAGGAGGGCTTAGAATATGTTTATGAGTATAATAAGTTATTATGGAATGATCATACAGTGACAATATGTGAACTGGTCAGCCCAGTGTACAGCACCAGGCTGAAAGTAATGGCTGATTTTGTATATAGCTATGGTAATATAGGTAGACAACATAGAAATATTTGAATGCAACCTTAGATTGTTAATGCCCTTTCCTAGTTTCATGCTTGAGGCTAGCTAAAGGAATTTAGAATATCAATAATTTGGATTTCAAGCCTGACTGTATTTTGTGTCAGCTAAAATGGAATTTCAGCAGGCATATGTTCCCTATGAACCTTTCTGAATCATAATTCCACACATTTCATATGCAGTGTTGTAATTGACTAAAATAGAATTCCATTCAAGAATTTTATTTCATAACCGCTAATTCTAAAATATAGTGAGTCATTACCACTTGACGGAGCCAGTTCCTCCATTCCTTGACTTCAATAACAATTTATGCTGACTACTTAACTAGACTTGTGGGTACCAGATTGAGCCCAAACTTTCAATTCAATTAAAGGCACATATTGTTGCCTGCGGCTTTGGTGGGTGAACATAAAGGTCTTATCAGAGACCTTGCTCAATGTAACCCAAGGAATTCTTCCACAGCCCGGACCTGGGGGGCCCAGCCAGGCTACCCGGGGATCACCTACAATGGGAGTTCATAGGACCTAAAATCAAAAGAAACGGTCCTTACCAAGAACGCCACAACACGCCCTGGATCCAGCTATCACAGTCATCCTGGCAGCAGGCCTCTTGCTTGGACCCCAGGCTCAAGACCAAGCTGGGGCAGCCCAAACGATGGTGCCCACGAGCATTGTCTTCCAGTCCTGGTCTCTAGCGGAAATTACCATAATTAGCTAAGTTCCCCATTGCCTATTTGTTTTTCGTACAGTGTACAAGTTCAATTCATTATTCAATTCATGAGGCAAATTAACTGCCTTATTCATTCCCTTCGTATTCTCTTGTTGCCAATTTGAAAATCTTGTGAGTATCTGAGATTGGAAAGCCATTGTAGCTGAGGCTCAACCTTGAAAATAATGCGATACAAATATATATTTATATATATAAGCAAAATGGTATCATGCAATTGTAAGTACCGCTTGAATGATATAACCATATAACTACGTTATATAAAAACATCACAACTAATTTATTCTCGAACTAGTCTTTTGACCTCATAAAACAAGTAACCAGAAAACTAGTGACTTAAAATCTGACTAAGTAACCCAAAAGATCAAAAGAGGCGATTGCTTAAAAGCATTAGGTGCTTGTGATGCACGTATGATGTGTTTAGTGTTATTAGGATAATGTAGGGTCAATTGAGAATCTCTAAACAGGCTTGCGGTTTCTGACCAACAGGTCGCAAGGAAGTCGCAAGTTTACTCCAACATGAGTTCTGCTGATGTGAAGCCGATGTCCTCTTTCACTGCGGTTCGCATGCTTAGGAGGATGAACGGAAGTTTTTCCACCCAGTGGTGAGGATCTGCCTGTGATTTCAAGGCATCCTTGACTCGGTGCTTGAGTCGTTTGACCAGGCCATTGGCCTGAGGATGGTAAGCGGTTGTCCTGATACTCACCAAACCAAGGGTTCCCATGAGACTGGTCCACTATGCTGATTCAAACTGAGGACCGCGGTCTGTGGTGATGCTGACGGGGCAACCATAACGTGAGATCCAGGTGGCAAGGAAAGCTTTGCTGACTGTTTCTGCTCGTGCATCTTTGATGGGACAGATTTCAGGCCAGCGGGTATGTCTGTCGATCATGGGAAGTAGGTATTTGTGCCCCTCATTGTAAGGTAAGGGTCCCGCAAGATCGAGATGTACCTGCGCAAACTTTCCTCTTTTTGGTGGAATGGTTTACGTTGGAACGAAGTTGTGATGAATTATTTTGTCTTTTTGATAGTTTGTGCACTGCTCACACCATTGTCGGATGTCTTTCTTCATGGCTGGTCACACATAACGCGTGGCAAGTTGCTGAACTGTGTTACGCTTCACAGGATGGGCGATGTTGTTCCCCTTGTCGAAGAATTCCTTGCGCATTGGCTGTGGAATGTAAGGTCGGCACACATTGTCATGTATGTACATGAAAATTCTATCAACTTGTTGTAGGCGGAAGGATGAATCCGCATTTTCATTTAGTGCTTCCAACTCTTGGTCTTGAAGTTGTTCCGTGCGGATTCGTTCTTCATCAATGTCTGTTAATATTGCTGTGAGAAGGTAATCACAATCCTCGTCGTTTTGTTCGGGAGGCAGTTGCGTGACTGGTTCCTTTTGATCATGACATCGTGACAAGGCGTCTGCAACTTGGTTCTTTTCTCCAGCAATAAGCCGGATATCAGTTGTGAACTGACTGATGTAGAAGAGTTGTCGGCTCTCCCGAGGGATGTCTCGTTCCTGTTATCTGTGAAATGCACCAACCAATGGCTTATGATCAGTGATGATGGAAAAGTCTATGCCTACGTTGAAGTAGCGGAAGTGACTCACTGCAAGTTAAGCTGCGAGCAATTCTCGACCAAAGGTGGAGTATTTCCTTTTCTTTGGCTGTAGTTTCTTGCTGGAGAAGGCAAGCGGTCTCTATTCATTGTCTTGGAGCTGCTGTTGCACTTCTCCCACTGTGATGTTTAAAGCATCCATTGCAATTGCAGTTGGCACATCAGGCAATGGGTGACTGAGCATTGTTGCTTGAGCAAGTGCTGCTTTTGCATTTTTATATGCCTGTTTTGCTTTTGGGTTCCAAGTAGTTTTGTCATTCTTCCTGGGTTTGCCTCATGACTGAGGCAATGTCATGCAAGAATCTGTACTAGAATTGTATCATTCCACATAATGTTCGGAGAGTTCTGATGAAAATGGGCTTCAAAAAATCGTTGATAGCCTTGACCTTCTCGGGCAAACGGCAGAATTCCCTGTGAGGTTGTTCTGTGTCAAAGGAAGTCCACTTCGGGGCGTTTAAACTCACTTCTGAGTGGGTGAATGACTATCTCATGAGCTGCTAGTCGGGAGAAAAGTTCTTAAAGGTCATGGAGATGCTCAGTCTCATCTGAGCTGGCAATCAGTATGTCGTCCACATAATTAACACTCGTGACTGGGCGTCCTGCGACGGATATGTCACGGAGGACTGTGTCAAAGAATCGTTGAAAGGTTTGAGCTGCACCGCTGAGGCCATAGGGCATGCGTGTAAACTCAAAAGATCCAAAAAGAGTAGTGATAGCTGTTTTGGGGATGCTTTCTTCATCCAAGGAGATTTGGGAGTAGGCCCTGGCAAGGTCGACTTTAGAAAATATGTTTTTTCCTGCCAGTTGGGCTGAGAAGTCTTGTAGGTGTTTTAGAGGTTAGCTATCGCGTACCGTCTGGGAATTAACACTTCTGTAATTGCCACACAGTCTCCAAACAACCTTCTTAGGTATTACATGTGATGGTGAAGCCCAAGGGCTCATACTGGGTCGGATGATCGTATCCTGAAGCATTCCTTTATGGCTTCTGTTGCCGAGTCTGCGACTTTAGGATTAAGTCGCCAGGGGCGCACGAAAACTGGTTGTCCTGTTGTTGTGATGATGTGTCTTACATCGTGCTTAGGTTTTGTCAATGCAGTGTTAGGCATTGTGATGGTTTTGTGTTTCTCTAATAATTTTCTGTAGCAGTTAGAGTCGTCTCCTAGGGTGTTGAGTGCTGCACCGGCTAAAGCCAGACCTGCGAAGGCAGTCAGGCTCGTTGAGGTATCCATGAGCCGCCTATTATGCAGGTCTACCACAAACTTGTAGTGGGTGAGCAAGTCAGCACCAATAATTGGTTGATAAACCTGGGCTATGATGAATAGCCAAGTTATATCCTTTCGCAGGCCAATATTGAGGGTCATCAGCCGCTCACCATAGATGGGTATGCGGGAACCATTGGCAGCGCAAAGGCTGCTAACTTCCTCATTTCTGAGGTCGGTTGTGGATTGTGAGGTCGGCACACATTGTCATGTATGTGCATGTAAATTCCATCAACTTGGTGTAGGCGGAAGGATGAGTCCTCATTTCCGATTAATGCTTTCAACTCTTATTCTTAAAGTTGTTTCGTGCGAAGTCGTTCTTCATGAATGTCCGTTAATATTGCTGTGAGAAGGTAATCACAATCCTCGTCGTTTTTTTTAGGAGACAGTTGCGTGACTGGTTCTTCTTGATTATGATATCGTGAAAAGGCGTCTGCGACTTGGTTCTTTTCTCCAGCAATGTGCCGGATATCAGTTGTGAACTGACTGATGTAGGAGAGTTGACGGTTCTCCCAAGGGATGGCTCGTTCCTGTCGTTTTGTGAAGTGCACCAATTATTAGCTCATGATCGGTGATAATGGCAAAGTCTATGCCTACGATGAAGTAGCGGAAGTGCTTCATTGAAAGGTAAGCTGCAAGCAATTCTCGACCAAAGGTGGAGTATTTCCTTTCATTGGCTGTAGTTTCTTGCTGAAGAAAGCAAGCGGTCTCTATTCATTGTCTTGGAGCTGCTGTAGCACTGCTTCCACTGTGGTGTAAAAGCATCAACTGCAATTGCAGTTGGCGCATCAGACAATGGGGGATGGAGCATTGTTGCTTGAGCAAGTGCTGCTTTTGCATTTTCAAATGCCTGATTAGCTTCTGGGTTCCGAGCAATTTTGTAATTTTTCCTGGGTTTCCCCGAAAGAAGTGTATTAAGTGGTGCCATGACTGAAGCAATGTCATGCAAGAATCTGTTGTAAAACTGTATTATTACACAGAATGTTCTGAGCGTCCTGTTGAAAACAGGCTTCTCAAAATCGTTGATAACCTTGTCCTTCTCGGGCAACGGCTGAATTCCCAGTGAGGTTATTCTGTGTCCAAGGAAGTCCACCCCGGGGCGTCCAAACTCACTTTTGAGCGGTTGAAGGGCCATCTCATGAGCTGCTAGTTGGGAGAAAAGTTCTTAAAGGTCATGGGGATGCTCAGTTTCATCTGAGCTGGCAATTAGTATGTCGTCCACATAATTAACACTCGTGACTGGGCGTCCTGCAACGGATATGTCACGGAGGACTGTGTCAAAGAATCGTTGAAAGGGTTGAGCTGAACCGCTGAGGCCATGGGGCATGCGTGTGAACTCAACAGATCCAAAAGAAGGGGTGATAGCTGTTTTGGGGATGCTTTTCTCATCCATGGGGATTTGGAAGTAGGCACTGGCAAGGTCGACTTTGGAGAAGATGATTTTTCCTGCCAGTTGGGCTGAGAAGTCTTGCAGGTGCTTTTGAGAGTAGCTATCGCGTACCGTCTGGGAATTCACACTTCTGTCATCGCCGCACAGTCTCCAACCAACCTTCTTGGGTACCACATGAAATGGTGAAGCCCAAGAGCTTTTACTAGGTCGGATAATCCCATCCCGCAGCATTCCTTTTATGGCTCTTTTTGCCGAGTTTGCGACTTTAGGATTAAGTCGCCAGGGGCGCACGAAGACTGGTTGTCCTGTTGTTGTGATGATGTGTCTAACATCATGCTTAGGTTTTGTCAATGCAGTGTTAGGCATTGTGATGGTTTTGTGTTCCTCTAATAGTTTTCTGTAGCAGTCAGAGTCGTCTCTTAGGGTGTTGAGTGCTGCACCGGCTAAAGCCAGACCTGCGGAGGCAGTCAGGCTCGTGGAGGTATCCATGAGCTGCCTATTATGTAGGTTTACCACAAGCTTGTGGTGGGCGAGCAAGTCAGCACCGATAATTGGTTGGTCAACCTGGGCTATGATGAATGGCTAAGTTATATCCTTTCGCAGGCCAATATTGAGGGCCATCAGCCGCTCACCATAGATGGGTATGCGGGAACCATTGACAGCTCGAAGGCTGCTAACTTCCTAATTTCTGAGGTCGGTTGCTTGAGGTGGAATGACAGAGACAGCAGCATCTGTGTCTATGAAGAAGGTGAACTTGCTTATACTGTCGGTTTTGGTTAGGAGACGATTGTTCTTGAAGGTTATTGCCGTGACGGTGCTCGAGTTGTCATCGTGGGATGTTAGTTTCTCCCCTGATTGTTGAAAAGAATGCTCATGTCACATGGGATTGTGCATCTGCAAGCATTTGTTCTAAAGCGCCTGTGGAAATGACAACGCATTCTGTTTTACTATTAACGTTTTGGTTTGCCAACGGGTAACTTACCCACAATCAATATTACTAGCATCACCAAACTGGTAACCTGCACCAATAACAGATCAAGGTGAAACTGCACGAGGGAAATAGCATATCAACCAGAGGAACAAACTAAGCAGTCATAGATTAAAAATATTGTCATTGACACCGACTACTGCAGAGTAAGGTGCTAATTTTAATAATTAACTTAGCAACTAATCAAAAATTGTATTGAAAAATATTTCATTATCTTTGTGTATGAAACAAACTGGCACACAGGAAAAAATATGTTACATCACAATGATGTGATTTTGATTAAATTCTTGTGCCAACTTGGTGTCAACAGATTTAAACCCACTGCACGAGTGTCCTGCTGGTGTATTCACAACACACACCAAAGCACATTGAATACCCATTTCAATTTCCAATTTTTGTGACAACCTTGGTGTTAAAAGCTCGTGCTCAGTTACAAATGGTGCAACCTCGCCTCGGTAAAAATGCTCAGTGATCTTTGAGGTTTTGCAATCTCACAGCACACATAGGAATATAGTTTTCATTCCAATCTCTCAACAAAAACAATTTGCATTCCACACCTCGGTACACATTCCACATTGACAACAGACATTGCAATTCGAAAATAATTATTTCCAGTCGGTCAACAGAATCACAACTTAAAAACAGATCAACGCCGACCAAGCCCACACAACCAACATGGCAGAGGACGGAAACCTTGATAACAACCTTATTGTAGGAAATCCATCAACTTCCAACAGCATAACTACAAGCAAGGACTTTAACGTCACACCTTACATGCCTGAAGCATCAGCTTTCTGGTTCTACTTGCTAGAAGCCGACTTCACAGCATATGCCATCACTGATGACCAAACCAAAGTCCGGTTGACGTTCAAAGCCCTACCACCACAACTATGATTATCACTTCAGGACATTGTCATGAATGAAGGAGACAACCGCTACACTGAAGTTAAAGACAAAATTACTTTCTTAAACACACTACCGGAGTCAGCTCGCATAAGACAAATTTTGGACAAAGAACGTCGAGGAACCCGCACAATGGCACAGTTCCTGGCCCATCTTCGACATCTTCTTGGCAGTGACTCGGAATCCGTTGCACACCACAACAGCCCGTTCTTGAAAGAAATGCTCATGAGGGAAATACCGACCAACATCAGATATGCACTATTGGTCAACAATAAGACAACCCTAACTGACATTGTGGAGGCAACAGATAAAATACTAACTGAATACCCAGAGTCAAACATTCCAATAAATAACATCAGTAGTGCTCAGCCAACATCTACAACACAGCCACAACACAACACACCCATGCACAGCGACACCATTCTAACTATCAATGCTCTGACTTCACGAATGTCAGAGATGGATTTCAAAAGTAGAGCACTCTCACAGGAAAAAAAACATCGTCTGAAAAGAATTGACCACCTGAAGAGACCAACCCACAGTCTGAGGTCAAAATTAACAAAGAACAACAATCATTCTTGACCAGACTTCAAAAGCTGGAACAACGATTACATTACAACAACCATGGAAACAGAGGAAGAAGCACTTCCCACCGACGTGAACCTTCTGCAGAAAACAGAACGCGTTGTCATTTCCACAGGCGCTTTGGCACAAATGCTCGCAGATTTACAATACCATGTGACATGAGCAGCCTTTTCAACAACCAGGAGGGAAACTAATATCCCGTGATGACATCACGAGCACCGTCACGGCAATAACCCTCAAGAAGACTCGTCTCCTAACCATAACTGACAAAAAGCAAGATCACCTTCTTAATAGACACAGATGCTGCTGTCTCTGTCATTCCACCTCAAGCAACCGACCTCAGAAATGAGGAAGTTAGCAACCTTCGAGCTGCCGATGGTTCCCGCATACCCATCTATGGTGAGCGACTGATGGCCCTCAATATTGGCCTGCTAAAGAATATAACTTGGCCATTCATCATAGCCCAGGTTGACCAACCAATTATCGGTGCTGACTTGCTCGCCCACCACAAGCTTATGGTAGACCTACATAACAGGCGGCTCATGAATACCTCCACGAGCCTGACTGCCTCCGCAGGTCTGGCTTTAGCCGGTGCAACACTCAACACCATAGGAGACGACCCAGATTGCTATAGAAAATTATTAGAGAAACACAAAACCATTATGATGCCTAACACTGCATTAGCAAAACCTAAGCATGATGTGAGACACAACATCACAACAACGGGAAAACCAGTTTTCGTGCGTCCCAGGCGACTTAATCCTAAAGCCGCAAACTCGGCAACAGAAGCCATAAAAGGAATACTGCAGGATGGGATCATCCGACCCAGTAAAAGCCCTTGGGCATCACCACTACATGTGGTACCCAAGAAGGTTGGCAGGAGATTGTGCGGAGACTACAGAAGTGTTAATTTCTAGATGGTACGCGATAGCTACCCTCTAAAACACCTGCAAGACTTCTCAGCCAACTGGCAGGAAAAACGATCTTCTCCAAGGTCGACCTTGCCAGTGCCTACTTTCAAATCACCATGGACGAGGAAAGCATCCCCAAACCGGCTATAACAACCCCTTTTGGATCTTTTGAGCTCACGCGCATGCCTTATGGCCTCAGCGGTGCAGCTCAAGCCTTTCAACGATTCCTTGACACAGTCCTCCGTGACATATCCGTCGCAGGACGCCCGGTCACGAACTTCAACTACGTCGACGACATACTAGTTGCCAGCTCAAATGAGACTGAGCATCTCCATGACCTTGAACAACTTTTCACCAGACTAGCAGCTCATGGACTAGTCATTCACCCGCTCAAAAGTGAGTTTGGACGTCCCGAAGTGTACTTCCTTGGACACAGAATAACATCACAGTGAATTCTGTCGTTACCCGAGAAGGTCAAGGCTATCAACGACTTTGAGAAGCCCGTGTTCATCAGGACCTTCCGAACGTTCTGTGGGATGATACAGATTTACAACAGATTCTTGCATGACATTGCCTCAGTCATGGTACCACTCAACACACTTCTTTCGGGGAAACCCAGGAAGAATGACAAAATTGCCTGGAACCCAGGAGCAAACTAGGCATTTGAAGATGCAAAAGTAGCACTAGCTCAAACAACAATGCTTCATCACCCATTGCCTGATGCGCCAACTGCAATTGCAGTGTATGCGTCCAACACCACAGTGGGAGCAGTGCTACAGCAGCTCCAAGACAATGAATAGAGACCTCTTGCTTTCTTCAGCAAGAAACTACAGCCAAGGGAGAGAAAATACTCCATCTTTGGTCGAGAATTGCTCGCAGCTTATCTATCAGTGAAGCACTTCCGCTACTTCATCGTAGGCATTGACTTTGCCATCATCACCGATCATAAACCATTAGTTGGAGCACTTCCCAAACGACAGGAATGAGACATCCCTCGGGAGAGCCGCCAATACTTTTACATCACTCAGTTCACAACTGATATTCGGCACATTGCTGGAGAAAAGAACCAAGTTGCAGACGCCTTGTCAGGATGTCATGATCAAGAGGAACCAGTCACGCAACTGCATCCTAAACCAAACGATGAGGAGTGTAATAACCTTCTCACAGCAATATTCACGGACATTGATGAAGAACGACTCCGCACGGAACAACTTCAAGACCAAGAGTTGAAAGCACTACTCGAAGATGATGATTCAACCTTCCGCCTACAACAAGTTGATGGAATTTACATGCACATACATGACAATGTGTGCCAACCTTACATTCCACAGACAATGCGCAAGGATTTCTTCCACAAGATGCACAACATCGCCCATCCTGGGAAGCGTACCACAGTTCAGCAACTTGCCACGCGTTATGTGTGGCCAGCCATGACGAAAGACATCCGACAATGGTGTGAGCAGTGCACAAACTGTCAAAAAGGCAAAATAAGTAGTCACATATCTGTTTCATCACAAGCCATTCCACCAGAAGGAGGAAAGTTTGCGCAGGTACATCTCGATCTTGTGGGACCCTTACCTCACAATGAGGGGTACGAATAACTACTTACCATGGTCGACAGACATACCCGCTGGCCTGAAATCTGTCCCATCAAAGATGCACGAGCAGAAACAGTTAGCAAAGCTTTCCTTGCCACCTGGATCTCACGCTATGGTTGCCCTATCAGCATCACCACAGACCGCGGTCCTCAGTTTGAATCAGCATTATGAACCAGTCTCTTTGAAACCCTTGGTTCTGTGCAAATCAGGACCACCGCTTACCATCCTCAGGTCAATAACCTGATCGAACGACTCCACCGCCGAGTCAAGGATGCATTAAAAACACAGGCAGATCCTCACCACTGGGTGGAAAAACTTCCACTTATCCTCCCAAGCATGCGAACCGCAGTAAAAGAGGACATCGGCTACACAGCCATAGAACTCATGTTTGGAGTAAACTTGCGACTTCCATGCGACCTGTTGGTCAGAAACCGCAATCCTGCACTGACCGACATCACCGAGTACAACCAGAGACTCCAAAGATTCATGAACGAAGTTGGTCCGGCACAGTCCCGACCATTTCAATCAGCAGAGGGGCACCTCGACCCCAAACTCAAAACAACGACGCACGTCTTTGTCCACATCGACAGAGTACGGCGCCCGCTCGAAGCACCCTACGAAGGACCGTTTGAGGTAGTTTAACGTACACAGACACACTACACCATCAAGCGTGTCTCTCGTTTGAAAGCGGCCCATGGCATACACGACGTTTTCCCCTATGACATTCACCTGTCACGATACAAATCGGAAACGTTCCGTCAAACACACCAGGCCCAGACGGAGTTCCCACACCAGGCGCAGCACGTCCAGAGGACCGGCACGCACCACGAACCCAGACAACCAGCAAATTTACCACCGCAAGCCCTCACAGGACGGCGAGTACAAATAAACCCACGACCTCAAGTCAGGTTAATCACTCAAGCCACCAGGTCTGGCAGAGAAGTAAGAGCACCAGACCGCCTCAACATGTAGCTAACGCTACGTATTTGGACGTCAGCAAAGTAGGGGAGATAACAATACTGCATCCCTGGCTGCAGTCTGAATGGGGAGTGATGTAAAGGTTCTCAATTGACCCTACATTATTCTGATAACACTAAACACATTATACGTGCATCACAAGCACCTAATACTATTAACAATCGCATCTTTTGATCTCATCGTTGCATCTCTCTGAAGGTAGCTACAACATTTCCGTTCAGCAAGTACAAACTGCTTACAACCATAATGGCAGTGCAACAAATATTTATTTTGGTTAAATAAATACGAATACCCAGGCCCAACAAGCCATGGAACATGCATCAGAAGGAATAAATGATTCAGAGAAATACCTTGACACAAATATGGCAACAACGCCTTCCAGACAACAAAGCTGAGCGAGCTTTTTCTCAACTCTCCGTAGACAGGGACAAGAACATAGGTCTCGTGTGTGGTTAGTTTATTTTATACATGCATACAGACACGGGCGAGGAGGTTCTTATATGGTCAACTACTAGTTGGAAAAGAAACTGTGGTCACAGAGGCAATGAAAGATACCAGCAAGTAAATATTTTCCGTTGCAGGATTTACAAATTAATAGTGTGTACCTAGATTTACCTTGGCCAGTGCAACTTAAGTTACAAGGCTTTCCTTGGTTCTTGCCCCACAGAAGACAGGTGAGAATAACATTGTTTAATATGTGCTATCCCCAGTGCAGAGCAGACTAATAAATACAGTTGCAGATTTCTGCAGCAAG
>SDVV010013361.1:0-15136 GCA_016164225.1 Gammarus roeselii | reverse complement strand
AGCAGCCCACAAATTCGAGTGCTGCAGCTAGGCAGCCTCTGACCACAGTAACAGCAGCAGCCCACAAAGTCGAGTGATGCAGCTAGGCAGCCTCTGACCACAGTAACAGCAGCAGCCCACAAAGTCGAGTGCTGCAGCTAGGCAGCCTCTGACCACAGTAACAGCAGCAGCCCACAAAGTCGAGTGCTGCGCCTAATCTGTTGGAGGCGCTCGACTTGCTGCAGCGGAACCTTAATCCCCGCCTTTGATCTGCGGCAGAGTGGGTGACCGAGCAGGGGAGCCTGTGGCGCATACCACCACGGCCCCAACGGGCACCCGGGGGATTACGGTCATCACCGGGGATTACAGGATACGCCCGGGGGCTTCAGGAGCTCAAGACCGGGCGGGCACATCCCATGACACGTCATCCTGCGGTGGGTGAGAGCTCAGCTTTTCGCGTTGTCGGTCTATCCAAGAGAGAAGGGTTCAAGGTGGAGGACTTTCGTGGTTGACAGCTGCGGTGTTTGTGTTTGTGTTGGAAAATGGTACTGAAAATGGTTGGAACGAGGTAAAACTGGTGCTGGGACTGATAGAACGTACTTGGAGAAATGTTTTTTTTTATTACCATACCGTTCATACGTGAGTGTTTACGTAATTCTATGATGTTAATGTGAAGGTGGTAAAGACATTGTGGCAATTACAATGTGCTAATACTGTGAAGGTAATGCCATGGAGGTGATGCTATGATGGTGATGTCTGATGGTAATGCCAGGGTGATGATGACATGGCTGTAATGCAATGGAGGTGATGCTATGATGGTGATGTCTGGTGGTAATGCCAGGGTGATGATGACATGGCTGTAATGCTATGGAGGTGATGCTATGATGGTGATGTCAGGTGGTAATGCCAGGGTGATGATGACATGGCTGTAATGCAATGGAGGTGATGCTATGATGGTGATGTCTGGTGGTAATGCCAGGGTGATGAAGACATGGCTGTAATGCTATGGAGGTGATGTCATGATGGTATTGTCATGAGTGTAATGTAATGGGTGTAATGCATTGGGTGTAATGCAATGGGTGTAATTTAATGGGTGTAGTGTAATGGGTGTAGTGTAATGGGTGTAATGCAATGGGTGTTAGGCAATGGGTGTAATGTAATGGGTGTAATGCAATGGGTATAAGGCTATAGGTGTAATGCAATGGGTGTAATTTAATGGGTGTAATACAATGGGTGTAATGCAATGGTTGTAATGCAATGGGTGTAATGATGGGTGTAATGCAATAGGTAAAATGCAATGGGTGTAATGCAATGGGTGTAATGCAATGGGAGTAATGTAATGGGTTTAATGCAATGGGTGTAATCCAATGGGTGTAGTGCAATGGGTGTAATGCAATGGGTGTAATGTAATGGGTGTAATGCAATGGGTGTAATGCAATGGGTGCAAAGCAATGGGTGTAATGCAATGGGTAAAATGCAATGGGTGTAATGCAGTGGGTGTAATGCAATGGGTGTAAAGCAATGGGTATAATGTAATTGGAGTAATGCATTGGATGTAATGCAATGGGTGTAATGCAATGGGTGTAATGCAATGGGTGTAATGCAATGGGTGCAATGCATTGGGTGTAAAGCAATGGGTGTAATGTAATTGGAGTAATGCATTGGGTGTAATACAATGGGTGTAATGCAATGGGTGTAATGCAATGGGTGTAATGCAATGGGTGTAATGCATTGAGTGTAAAGCAATGGGTGTAATGTAATTGGAGTAATGCATTGGGTGTAATGCAATGGGTGTAATGCAATGGGTGTCAACGCCAATGTGTAATGCCATGGTAGTAGTGTCGGATGGCAATGCCACGGGGTAGTGTCATTGCGGCAATATAATAGTGGTAAATCCATGATGGTAATGTCTGGTGGTAATGCGATGGTGATAATGCCACGGTGGAAGTCCATAGCGCTGGTTAATGCGACTAGATGGTGGCAATGCCAGAATCAGTCCATTCAAGATAGTGTGTTAATGTCATAGTGGAAACAATCACATACAATTTTCGTTACCTTCACAACTTTGAATATTCTTTGAATTTCAAGTATTAATGTGCCTGAATAAATAAGGATTTAAAAGAATTTCAAATTCCTCAACAGGTTTAGACTTCTATACAGTAAGATAGAAAGAGATGAACGGGGCTGCATTCCAAATATAGTTTAGCGCAGAAGTTGTACGACAATTTTGAATGTTGTTGGGGAAATCACACGATACAACGAAGGAGACGTGATCTTTCCAGTTAAGTTTCTTGTCTACTATTAAATTTTATTCATTCCCAGTTGGCTTGCCTTTCAATTCAACCTGTGTGTTTGGAATGGGCGTCTCTTCCTCATGGAAAATATATTTATCTGCGTCTTGCCAATATTTAGCGTCAACTTATTAGATGTGAAGCGATTTGTAATTTGGACTAAATGTTGGTTCACATAGTAAGAGTATCGAGTTTTTTCCTATCGAGTACACGGTCTTTTCATCTGCAAAAAGCACAAAGGACAACCTTTTGCTAGTGCTGACGATACATATGTTTTCTATAATGCTACCGATTACAATTGTCTTTGCCAATTACCATTAGTGTTGACTAGCGTTTTGTCTATTTCTATGTTTTAAATGTTCCAGTCGTTTTAGTATAATTAAAATATGAACTCGGTATTTTCGAGGAACGATAGACAGCTTCTAACTTTGACAAAGGTTAACTCGATTTTAATATAATTCATTGAATTATTTCTAACAATTGCCATACCATTTTTGATGATACAATCATTGCCTTATAAGCTAATATTTTTAGCTTTGTCGTCTTTTTAAAACAGAAGTATATTCATCCGATTTGTGTACTCCAGCATTGTATTTTTCTGATTGTCAATAATTTAATCATTTCCTAGCGGTCTTGAAGTGTGTGTATTGTATATTCAGTGGTTCGGTATGTATTTTATGTATAACTTTTTTTGTATAACTTCACCCCTTCATTATTAATACAATGGTTTAGACCCATCTTTACAATATGTTAGCGCTTTTCGATTTCCCAACCCTATATTGTATTCATATTTTCTGTATAATTCATGTTGTCCATCCACATCTTTGTCATCGTACAATAATGCAGACTACTCATTACAATATGTTGGCACATTTTCATGTCCCAACCCCATATTCTCGGGACTCTAACCACATGCATGCGTGATTTCCTACCCCATGTATTCGCTATTTTCCACACCCATGTATTTTGTTATTTATCCACTCCAAGTATTTCATATTTTTCAACCCCTCGTGTCAGTGGTTTTCCCAACGCTATGTAGTCGGAATTATTTTGTTAAATAAATATTTTCTGTACGTGCACAGATGATACTATTGTAAATAATATTTCGCTCCATGTAATCCGAACCAGCGGCCCTTAGAGATGAGCTGTGACGAATTCAAATTGAACTCTCGTTTTCATTGATTCAAGTAGCGTAGTTGATAATGAAGTTTCATGTCTTATGTATAAGAATTTATTTATTTCCTAAAAATTGAAAACCCAATGCCAGACGATGGAAATAAATGATCTGATAGTAACAAATTATTTACAATGTCATTAATGTGGAGAAGGAAGAGCAAATGTCCAAGGATCGACCCTTGTGGCACTATTTTATGCGTGCCGACAGATGATGATTGTTTATTCCTAGTCATTTGGAGGTTTTCAGCATCTAACTTTTCTAAATAGAACATCTCCATAAGTCCGGAATTTTGCTAAAAACAATTCATCCCACAATCGAGAGCTTTGCTGGGGTCCATAAAAGATACAACAGTGAATATATCGCTTTGGAACCCATCAATAACATCTTCAGTGATTGTTATTGATGCATGTTCAGTATTCTTGAAAGCAATGAAGCCATATTGACATTGGTTAAGTAGGTTATTACATAGAAACGGAGTATATAATCTAGCATCAAAAACGTTATCAAAAGCTTTGCATGTGACGTGCAGGACTGTTCTTGGGCAACATTTCAAGTCCGTTTTGCTTTAACTTTTATACATGGGATTAATTTAGTTGATTTTGAATGCATAGGGAAAAATACCCAGCTGAAGTGACGTATTGATGAGATGGGTCAAAGAAGTTACAATAATATCAGAGTGCCTTAATTACATTGGTTGGGGAGTAATCCCAGCCAGTGCTGCTGCTATTTTTTAAACTATGGATGATAGCTTTTCGTTCTGGACCATAAGGTTAAAGATCGTCTGCTCGGGGATTGCATTATAAAAATCTTGGTGGATCAGTGATGACCTCATCATCAATTACAATTGACTCTTTACTGCTCTGTATTTTTTTTTAAACAAAGTCACTAATGATTTTTTTGACGTATTTGCTATTTCCTCGAGAGATCTTAATCAAATTTTGAATAGAAATTCTTTAAGCCAAATTAGCCAGTTTATTGAACGCATTTTTATGACGAATCGAAAAAACAGACTGTTTTTGTTTGGTAATTGAGACTATTAAACCCGACGCTATCCACGCATTCTTAGCTTGATAGTGGCAAAGCTCTTCGGTGAATCCCACAGTGTCACCCACACATTCTTAGCTTGATAGTGGCAAAGCTCTATGGGTGTCACCCACACATTCTTAGCTTGATAGTGGCAAAACTCTTTGGTGTCACCTACGGTGTCACCCACACATTCTTAGCTTGATAGTGGCAAAGCTTTTTTATGTCACGCACGGTGTCACACACGCATTCTTAGCTTGATAGTTTACACGTGTTTACAAGAGGATTAGTTCTGAAGTGGAACGTCTAAGAGGCCTATTGGCCCAAACTAGGTTGCCTTTTGATAGCAAGACGATTAGTTCTGAAGTAAAAAGCCTATGAGAGCTTCGTGTGCCATTTCTGTTTTCCTATAACAACAGGAAAGGGAACAGTTTAGCTATTCATCGGTAATTTATGTAGAAATTATCGAGCCGCGACTTGAACGTTTCGATTGTATTGTTGTTCACAACCACCGCTGGAAGTTAGTTCCATTCTTCGACAACTCTATACGTGAAGAAATTGCGCGTGATGTCGAGTGAGAAACGTTTCACAACGATTTTGTATCCATTGTTCCTAGTCACTCCGTTTGTATCTAGAGTGAAAAGGCTCGATCGGTCGACGTTTTTCTTACCCGCCATAATCTTCCACACTTCGATTATGTCGCCTCTGACTCGACGTTTCTCTAGCGAATTAAGATTAAGTTCATGAAGCCTGTCTTTGTACGATTTATTCCACAGCGTGAGGATGCGTTTGGTAGCTCTACGTTGAACCTTCTCAAGTTTAATTATTTATTTTCTAAGGAATGGAGACCAGAATTGAACGGCATACTCGAGATGCGGTCTAACAAATGCATTAAATAAATAACTGTTGATTTTTGTAGGAGATCGTGCCGGATATCATACCTAGCATTTTGTAGGTGTCTTCACCATTTGGGTCATGACCTTGTCGTCTGCAAAATCAATAAGACGTTGGCCAGTGGCAGTGCATTCGTCTGTTTCCCAGTCAATGTCGGGGATATTGAAGTCGCCAAGCAAAATACTGTGTTGTGAATGGTGACATCTAATATTTGCAGAGTGTTTTTCACGAGAAACAGTACTCCTCCGCCCTCTCGGCTTTGTCTATTTTGTGAAATAGTGAGTAACCAGGAAGAAAAAATTCGCCTAAATAATGCCTGATGCTCAAATTCATCCACGATTCCGTGATTGCTATTATGTCGATACTTTCATTCATTGCAAGGTTATCTAATTCTTTTATTTTGTCTCGGAGACTTCTAGCGTTCACGTAGTAATATTTGAGAATACCGTTAGTCACATGACTTGATTTGCTTGACTTATTTTGCTTCTACTCTGAGGTCTTGTGTCAGAGCCAAGACTTTCGTTTTCCTTTTCACGGGTTGTAGTAGCGGAGCTGCGACTACTGCCTCTAACTCGGACTGGATTGATAACATGAACCTTTTTTGCTAGAACCTGTGGTGGTGTTTTAATGAGCACTTGTATTTGTTGTGTATCTTGTGTTGAAACGGGCGAAGGCCGCTGGGTCGTTTCGTCGGGCACTGCTGACGGAGTTGTTGGTATGATATTGTTTACGTTTTTTTACTCATTTTCGTTGACAAGTCCAGCGCCGATGTTAGTAAGGATGTTTTCGATGTTATAAAGTCCATGCGTGTTAATGCGGGCCTTGTTTGCGATTCTATTAAAGATATAGTACTTTAGTTGATCATCGTATCCAAATGATCCAAAAAGAGATTTTCTGAGCTTTGCAGAAAGTTCATAGGCGATTGTTAAGAGAAATCATCTGGTTTAACTTGTATCTACTTTGGTTCGGATGGGGCAGGATGCCAGGGACGAGGAGGTTCGCGTGTGAAGGTTTGATGTTGTTTAGCATGGCTTTATGCCTTTTCCATGATGATTCCGTCTGCGACACGTCTTTAGCTCCGACTTGTATTAAATTCGCTTGGATGGATGTTTCCTTCCATTGCAATTACGCTTTCGACCTCGACAATTTTCATATCAGCTTTGCCGAGTATTTTCAATTGAATTCTCCATTTTCGTTGATTTAATTTGAGGGAGGTGACATTGTAATCACCAATCACAATAGTTTCCTCTGTATTTTGAGAGTCCATTTTATTGGACAATACATCGAATTGGTTGCGTGGATTTTGTCGAAAGTGGTGAGACTGTGGTCCAACATGTGTAGCCTCCTACTACAATGTGAGTTGCCTCCAGCGTGGCTGCCTCCTACTAACTACAGTTGTTTACAGGGCCTTGCTATCTTTGACTGAGTTTTCTATCGGTTTAATACGATCGCTTGTCTCAGCGTCTAGAGCTGAAAACTTCAAGGTGAATTCGGAGTCTAGGTGCACTTGGAGTTTTTTCACTTGATTTTGGGTGGCCGCGACAGTTTCTTTGACTGCTGCTTATCAGATCTTCAAATTAGTGAAGATAGTTTCAGCATGTTTTCCAATTTAATTCAGCAGCTAGCAATCGGGTATCCGTATTGACTGTCTCTGTTGTGGATAAGCAATTGGTTGGGACTGTCTCTGTTTTGAATAAGTCATCGAAGGCGTGTCTGATTTGTGCTATCAGTTGTTTGGTTTCCTCTACCGCTTGACAAAATTTACAGCTAAATGTCGTGCATTCCCTATTTGAGGAACTGCTGCGCAAACTCCTGGCAGAGCCAGAAGTACTTTTGCAATCCATTAGTTTGGGGGCGTACGAGGTGTGGCAGAGGCCACATTCTAGCTTAGCCCGAACCATCTTGGACTGTTATAGAATTTACCGGTGGGAAAATGGACCGTTAGCTTGAGTTCTATTTTTTGTGATTTCTTGTAGACGGCAGATATGAACGCGATACTCTAATTAGATGCGAGATGTGACGATTATGTCGACGATTCAGAAAAGGAAAAAAACTGAAATAATACAAATGTGAGTCGGATGCGCGTATCGTCGGATGCGCGTTAGCGCAAGGTTACTTCCTATTGCGGGAATTGGGTTGAATGCAAAGCTAAACGAATTCGCAGCTGCTCCCATCTGCTTCGCACCAACCTTGTACCAGATATGACCGGCGGAGTATCAGGAGATGACGAAAAATTAATTACATTTCAATAAATGGGGGTTATGAAATCGTAGCACGAAAGTGGTACAATAGAATGCTACTACCTGACACAAGATACTTGCGGTTTTGTTACAGAAAACCGGCCTTATTTGACGATGTTGAAAATCGTAATGCCAGTAACATCTTAGAATACGGTTATATACACACAGATAACACGTGCACAGTTAAGATATAGGGAAAACAAACTAGAGCGGCATTCTAACAGGGCGGCATCGTAACAGATTTGCTCTAACAGTGCGGAAATACGATTTCAAATTATAATTATGCAGTGACAATACCAGTTTTATTCGAAATGTTCGAAATCAGTACACCCTTACCCGTAATAACATTGATAAATTACAAACAAGTGATATGAGCAAAGCTGAAATAAAAATGAACTAAGTTAAGATTGAAATCGAACTAATAGAGCACAAACTAGAACACAATGGAACTAATAACACTGTTTTTTACAGTGTGGAAATAGTTTTCTTTCTGATGTTAGTCGGCGTCAGTCTGATGATGCCGACGGAGTAAGTCACTTGTGGGATTACTTCCTGGTCATCACAGCACACGAGAACATTATTTTTCTTTAGCGCTTAACACTCACAATACACGCTCTTTATCGTCACTGTACAAAATATTTCGGCTCTAAAGCAATATTGTAACAAGTGCTATTTAAATGCAGGATAAAATGTTTCGAGTGCGCACCATTGAGTACATTGAAGTAGACACGCATTGAAACACTAGAGTAGACACGCAGTGGAACACTACTTGGATAACCGGACAACTTGTTACTTGAAAGAATCTTCCAATGAAACGTTATTTGTTTGTCTGTACGATGTCCAGAGTCAAGTCCAGGAGTGACGCGAGTATCCAGATCAGCTGTGATAGGGTGTGTCCAGGCAAGGCCTACTCTAGAAGGCTTTGGTCGAGGTCAGCTGAGAGGTGAGGGCGAGGGAAGGCGGGCTTCGTTGGCAAGGCAGGAAGGCTGCGGTCACAGCTCACTTAGCGCGGGGTTCGTCGGACGAGCGCAGCTGCAGCAGGAATCGAAGTTACTAAGGGTGTGATGCTTTGCTCTGAGCTGAGCCTTTCAAGTGCGATGAAATTATGTGCATAGAGAACGATGGAGTGATGTGCGGGGAAAGCAATGAACTGATGTACAGACATGACGATGGAGTGATGTGCGGAGAACGCAATGAACTGATGTGCAGAGAGGGCGATGGAGTGATGTGCGGGGAATGCAATGAACTGATGTGCAGAGAGGGCGATGGAGTGATGTGCGGGGACCGCAATGAATTGATGTGCAGAGAGGGCGATGGAAAGATGTGCGTTGAACTCAACGAGCTGCTGTGCACAGAGGGTGATGGAGTGATGTGCGGGGAACGCAATGAACTGATGTGCAGATAGGGCGATGGAGTGATGTGCGATGAACTCGGTGAACTGATGTTCCGGAAGGGGCAGGAAGCGCGAGGCTCTTACCGCATTGTTTGCGGTAAGCAGTCTCGAGAAGGGGTGAGGTTTTTGGGTGTGTGGCTTGCCGAGGCACAGAGAGTCTGCGGTTTGCTCGCTTCTCGACTGTAGATGGGGAAGCCGGGCGGGAAGGCCAGTGAGATAAGTTCTTCCCTTACACTGTTTGAATAAAGTCAAGTGGGCCTGATTAGTTTATCACAAACACATAAACACGGTGCTTAAATGTGGCAAACACTTCGTTGAATGGTCCGGAGAACAGTTTGAAAACGGCCGATTTAGCATTTGCCGTGTGTTAATGTTTAACACAGCAAATGAAGTGACCTCCTGTATTATATATCAGGCAGAGGAGGACAAGCCACTTACTACCTCACCCCACGACCGTCATCAATGAACTGTGACAAAGCTCTTTGGTGTCACCCACGGTGTCACCCACGCATCCTTAGCTTGATAGTGGCAAAGCTCTTTGGTGTCACCCACAGTGTCACACACACATTCCTAGCTTGATTGTGGCAAAGCTCTTTGGTGTCACCCACGGTGTCACCCACACATTCTTAGCTTGATAGTGGCAGAGCTCTTTGGTGTCACCCCCGGTGTCCACATAGTGGCAAAGCACTTTGGTGTCACCCACGGTGTCACCTACACATTTATAGCTTGATAGTGGCGACGCTCTTTGGTGTCACTCACGGTGTCACCCATACATTCTTAGCTTGATAGTGGCAAAGCTCTTTGGTATCACCCACACATTCGAAGCTTGATAGTGGCAAAGCTATTTGGTGTCACCCACGGTGTCCCCCACGCATTCTTAGCTCGATAGTGGCAAAACTCTTTGGCGTCACACACAATGTCACCCATCCCTTCTTAGCTTGATAGTGGCAAAGCTCTTTAGTGTCATCCACGGTGTCACCCACGGTGTCACCCACACATTCTTAGCTTGATAGTGGCAAAGCTCGTTTTTTTACAGGGAAAGTGTTCGAGTAGCTCAATTAGTACACTATGGAACCGTGTCAAGGCCTCATTTGAGTTTTCTGTTAATATTATATCAATAAATTTGTCAGTTATCAGCGTTTTCTAATTACGAAAGGTAATTGCAATCGAGTGACGGAATTGGTGAGAATAAGGTTTCTAATGAAGGAATTTGTGAGAATTATGTTTCTGAATGAAGAAGTTATTATAAATTATGTTTGTGAATGAAGGAATTCGTGTGAATTATGTTTGTGAATGAAGGAATTCGTGAGAATTATGTTTGTGAATGAAGGAATTCGTGACAATTTTGTTTCCGAATGGAGGAACTCGTTAAAATTATGTTTCTGAGTAAAAGAATTTCTGAGATTTATGTTTGAGAATAAAGGAATTCGTGAGAATTAGGTTTCTGAATGATGGAATTTGTGAGAATTATGTTTGTGAATGAAGTAATTCGTGATAATTATGTTTCCGAATGAAGGAATTCGAGAGAATTATGTTTTTGAGTGAAGGAATTCATGCTAATTATGTTTGTGAATGAAGGAATTCGTCAAAATTATGTTTCTGAATGAAGGAATTCGTGAAAATTATGTTTGTATATGAAGGAATTCGTGATAATTATATTTCAGAACGAAAAAATCGTAAGAATTATGTTTGTGAATGGAAGAATTCGTCATAATTATGTTTCTGATTGGAGGAATTCGTGAGAATTATGTTTCTGAATGAAGAAATTCGTGAGAATTCGGTTTGTGAATGAAGGAATTTGTGATAAATATGTTTATGAATGAAGACTTTCGTGAGAAATATGTTTGTGAATGAAGAAAATCTTGAGAATTATGGTCCTGAATTCAGGAATTTGTGAGAATTATGTTTGTGAATAAAGGAATTTGTGATAAGTATGTTTCTGAATGAAGGAATTCATGAGAATTATGTTCATAAATGAAGGGATTCGGGATAATTAGGCTTCTGAATGGAGGAATTCGTGAGAATTATGTTTCTGAATGAGAGAATTTGTGAGAATTATGTTTGTGAATGAAGGAATTTGTGACAATTATGTTTCTGAATAAAGGAATCTGTAAAAAATATGTTTGTGAATGAAGGAATTCGGATAATTATATTTCTGAATGAAGTAATTCATGAGAATTATGTTTGTGAATGCAGAAATTCGTGAAAAATATGCTTGTGAATGAAATTATAGTTAGGGAAGGAGACATCGCAAGTATTCACAGTCGCACGAGTTGAAAATGTTATCTACATGAGTTACAGATGCATTAGCTGTACGCATTGGTTTTGTAATTAATATCACACACCATGCGAAAGGAAATTATTACAATAGTCAGCAGCTGAATTCGACCTACAACTTTAGAGCAGATCTTCGTTCAAATCACGCGTAATGTACACTTTGTTATTAGCTACATCAATGCTCCCTAAAATTTAATTTAACTCTAGAAAAAATCTAACGATATTTCAGAAGTTCTACGGCAAACCACTCATATTGTTCTAACCCTAAAATCACAATAAATAATTCGGACAGAAATAGTCCAATTTCCTGGCCAGATGTAAAGGAGTTCAGGTGAAGGAACGCCAGTCAGCCTGTAATTTATGAGCAAACGAACACCTCCCAGTGACTCATGTCCGTGCATAGCTACTTACCTCGAAAATTATGTGTCCCGGAATTTTTTGGTCAATTTGATTTCACATAATCCTAGCTCAGTAGGTTCAAAAATAGTCTGTCAAATTGATTTATGGGCTAAAAAAGTTTTCTCATAACCTTGCAATATTTAATTTCGTTCAGGTCAAAGTGTTCCGTTTTGAAGTTGAATGGTGATGGAGCTGATCTCCGAGAATTCTATGACACTGCGGAATTTTTCTTCCAATTTGCAAATGTGGTTTTACTTCGTGGAGGCTCGTGAATCTACGAAGCAGATCCACGATTAAAGAATCTACGAAGCAGATCTACGGTCAATGAAGTCAATGTTATTTGTTTGTTCCTTTATTTTGAGTATGGAGATGTTGATAGAGAAGTCCAGGAGGTTGTTTATTTATTGACAAATATGCCGTATTTTATTTTCGTTACAATAAAATACAAACACGATGAAAACACAATGTTGTAGTACACGCTCACGCGTGCAATATTTATCAACAAGGAAGTGAGGATGTCGGCAAAGGGAGCATTATGAATGGTGATGTTTGCCGTCCTAGTCAGAAACTTTGTGAATAAGATTCTGCACAGAATGAAACATATTTTTTAATAACTGCAAGCCGAGCAAGAAGTTCAATGCACAAGTTGGATAGAAGGAAAATATTTTGGATTTAAAAAAAATGTCTGAAAGTGATTATTTTAATATAATCAGTACAGTCCTTTCTCATAACAAAGTTATTTTGGATGAAGTCGCTCGGCATTGGTACAATTACAACCCTTGTTACTGAGACAGATGACGGCAACGTAAGACAGCGTGTTCTGTGTTTTATCTTCACTGCTGTTAGTACTCATGTGATCTGAGACTGATGAAGGCAACGTAAGACAGCGTGTTCTGTTTTACCTTCGCTGCTTTTCGGTGTTCCTCGTACTCATGTGTTCTGAGACTGGTGAAGGCAACGTAAGACAGCGTGTTCTTTACTTCCCCTTCACGGCTGTTCGTTATTCCTCGTACTCATGTGTTCTGAGACTGATGAAAGCAACGTAAGACAGCGTGTTCTTTGTTTTACTTTCACTGTTATTCGGTGTTCCCCATACTCATGTGTTCTAAGACTGATGAAGGCAACATAAGACAGCGTGTTTATTGTTTTACTTTCACTGCTGTTCGTTGTTCTTCGTGCTCATGTGTTCTGAGACTGATGAAGGCAACGTAAGACACGTGTTCTTTGTTTTACCTTTACTGCTTTTCAGTAGTTTGAGCCCACACGGAAGTAGCTTCACCACGGAAAGTGGCGGGCGACAAAGAGTATTTAAATACTTATTCCGATTACTTAGCCCATATTCCTCTCCTGAAAAGCGGAGAGTATTTGTGAAATGATCCATTACAGAGTCGTGTCCGACACTGCCCAAGGTGCTCTTAAAATTTACAAGCTTTTAGGTTATAGCTTCAACCGAATCAAAAACCGCCCTCTACAGCCAAGATGTGCGGCAGTACTTCCTTTAGATTTATTTATTTATTTGTGCATTTTTTATTCCAATGCATTTCAATTAACTCTACAATGATCACCTATAGAGCCGTTAAATACATAGATTTGAATCAGAGATAAATATATATTCTAATTATGGATACAGATGCGCAAATGAGATCAAATCAAAGCACAATAAGTCAGACACATCTCCTTATTGATCAGGCACAGGGGAGATCACACAACATCACAGACACGTTTATAACAGATTAATTAACTGCAGATATTGGTATTATTGCACAAGTTGAACAAATCTGGGAGATTACATCGACTCAAGACATTGCAATAAGCCAAGCAAAGGGTAGAGAGATTTGCTGTGACATTCGGGCCTTTGGAAAGGTGGTGATGAATGGCGATGCTGCTGTTGTGCAAGAGCTATTATCTTAGTCAGGAGGAAACAAGCTCTCTATTGGAAAGGTGGTGATGAATGGCGATGCTGCTGTTGTGCAAGAGCTATTATCTTAGTCAGGAGGAAACAAGCTCTCTATTTAACCACCTCCCACTATTGTGTCGTTCCTAGAAGTTACACATCCGCCTCTGTAGAAGAGGCCTCACCATTGATTTTTTTACTCAAGTTGCTGGGAAACAAACTTCCAGGTATTTCATCCACTAAAGTTTAGGGTGAGTGAGCTGAGAAAGAATGTAGGTAAAAGGAATAATTCGCTGAGATTACATATCGTATGCAAAATGAAGAAAAGATGAATGAAGGAGACACCAAGATTGACATGACGCTCCCCAAATAAAGTGTGGTCACTCAGGTCTGGAGGGACGTGCACAGTTTAACCCACAAGTACAAGTGAAGCTCCTACCCTCGGTGCTGTCAACCCTCCGAGCAGAGAGAAAAAGAGGGGAGTATCTTCCCAACTACACGGTGCTCAGCGCTGCCCAAAGTGCTCTCAAATGTATCTAGTCACAGTATCGTGTAACACTGTCCGAGATGTTTTCAAATGTATCTAGATACAGAAACAGTGTCCAAGACACTCTCAAGTGTTACGTCGTGAGTGGCTTCAGCTGCACGGGTTCTCTAAGTCACTAGGATGGTCGGTAATGACCGATCTCAAGGTAACTTATTTTTATTCATTAGTAAGTCATTACAAAATTACCATTCGTTTTATGCGACTATTTCGCTCTGCTCCAGCAAAGGCACCCACTATTTCAGAAAATGCGTATCAAAAAATTACGGGTAGAATTTATTATTTCCCGTGATCCTGATTGTAATTCCCTGTATTTAGTCAATGTTACTTTTCCATCTCTTGAGTGCCTGATTGGTTGATCCTTCCGTCAGAAGGCAAGCGTGTCTGTCTCTGTATATTGTACAGTTTGTAACTGTTAACGTCCTGTACATGTTGATGTTGAAATGGAGTATGTGATTCAATAACGCATGGCCACACTCGAACAGTTACGTTAGATTTTAATGTGGATTGTTGTAGCTGCATCTGTGACATGCCTTCATGACGTCCTATTACCTTTTGAGGTGTGTCTTTTTGCCTTGTATGACGCGTCTTAATACGTCCTTGACGTGTCTTCCACTCGTCCTTGACGTGCTTCTTTACTAACTCCTATGACGTGTCTCCTACCTTCCCTTACACACCTTTCTTTCTAAACCCTGTCTACTGTCTACTGTATTTGATCCCATTCAAGAGGACCTACCTTCGACCCGTCACCTTTTAAATGATGTTCAAATGCAAACTAAGAGTCATTCTGCCAGTAGCCGCGTACACAGAGTGGGGGGGGGGTCGAATGTTTAGGGATTCGTTTATTCTGGCTTTGCAGTCTTAGTACGTACCGGTCTGCCAGAGAGAAGACCCATTGATGAAAACATACTTCTACAATGTTCTTAGTCTCAGTCAGCCACTTAGGTTTGACGTTAAATCGAAACGATGATTTTTTTACTTTTCGAGCAGATAGTTTCTAAACGGTACACTGTTCATGTTCCCTT
>SDVV010013360.1:0-15136 GCA_016164225.1 Gammarus roeselii | reverse complement strand
AGACGGGACACGAGTGGTGCAGTCAGGCATACCACAAGACGGGACACGAGTGGAGCAGTCATGCATACCACAAGACGGGACACGAGTGGCGCAGTCTTCCATACCACAAGACGGGACACGAGTGGTGCAGTCATGCATACCACAAGACGTGACACGAGTGGTGCAGTCTTGCATACCACGAGACGGGACACGAGTGGTGCAGTCTTGCATACCACAAGACGGGACACGAGTGGCGCAGTCTTGAATACCACAAGACGAAACACGAGTGGTGCAGTCATGCATACCACAAGACATGACACGAGTGGTGCAGTCTTGCATACCACAAGACGTGACACGAGTGGTGCAGTCATGCATACCACAAGACGGGACACGAGTGGTGCAGTCTTGCATACCACAAGACGGAACACGAGTGGCGCAGTCTTGCATACTACATGACGAAACACGAGTGGTGCAGTCATGCATACCACATGACGGGACACGAGTGGTGCAGTCATGCATACCACAAGACGTGACACGAGTTGTGCAGTCATGCATACCACATGACGTAGCCAGAAGAAGGAGTCAAGATAAAGAAGAGTCATTTAAGCCATAGAAGCAAAACAATTAATACCGCAAGCTGATTGTTAAACTCTCGGCATAATCGTTTCAGCATCTTGCACAGAGGTTATTGACTGTGACATTTATTGATTTTAAACAATAGAAGTTATGGTTGTCAACTGCAAATACTGATCACAAGTACCAGCGCCGATGGACGAAACAGACGATGTATGGTGAAGGTTATATTAGATTTGAGTGACGTTTTTTATTAGCGCGCTGAAGTCTGCTGTACGGAGCTGAGACTTGGGGGTTGAGAGCAGAGGAGAGAAGAAGGTTGAATGTTTTCGAGTTTGAGGAGCATGGCTGGAATGTCGCTGAACGACAGGTTCACTAACGATTTGGTTCGAATCAGAACGGGGATGGTGAAGAAGTTAGAGGACAGAGTTGATTCGTGTGTTATGGGATTGTTCGGGCACGTGGTGAAGATGGATCAGGAGAGATTGGTGAAAAGGGGGTGGATGGCAGAGGCGAGTGGACGTAGGCCTAGAGGGAGACCGAAGTTTGGGTGGATGGATGGTGCGAAGCAGGCGTTAGGAAGGCGAGACCCGAGTGTGAAGGTATCGAGAGAGCGTGCACTGGATAGGCGTGAGTGGAGAATGATTGTGAACGGATGAGTTTTGAAGCTACCCTGAAGTGCGTTCCCACTCTAGGCACATCGTTGAGACGGGATGCTCGTCGGCGAGGGGAGGGGGGGCGGTCATGACGTGACAGGGGTAAACCAGTCACAATGTCGGGCCCTGCTGCCAACTCTGCCCTCGAACCGCACTCATGACCCGGAGGGTGTGTTGCGGGGTTTCCGACTAAACCCTTTTGCGTAAAAGGGCTAAGGTGTGCAAGTGTGAGGTGCACCTTGCCGTCGGCCACTCCCCTTGCTGGGGGATTTTGGCCTAATGTCGTCTGTGTGTCTGTGAAGTCGGCTTCTTTCTGGCACCAAACGTCAAACCACCAACCAGTGCTGCATAAAGTTGAATATTTTTTTTTAGAAGAGTTACGATTACTACCACGTAAAGTGAATGTCCTTTACGAACACATATCAGAAGCATGCACGTGTGCCGAATGAGGTGACTTATGGTCAAGCATGTTGATGAAGTAGCCGGAAATTATTGTTACTAGTGTTACAATATAAAGTTGTCAGCAGCCTCAACCATGTTGATACAAGATACAGCAAATGAATTGCTTCCCCAGGTATAAGGCAATAAGCAGCCTGTCATCTACCAACAACGTCTTATGAAGCACAAAAACTGTTGCCAACGTCACCCATATGAAGTGTTTTGAGCGCCACGGTTCAAGATGTCATTGCTGAAGGTGTTGCTACTCGTATACTGATAATCTTAGCTTGCTTGTAAAGGAGATCAATTCAAGTGCAGCAAACATAAAAAGGTGCTAGCAAATTCAATTGACAAGCAATGATTGCAGATTGGTAGACCAGAGTGATTGGTTTTGTTACTGCGCGTTGTGCATGACAAAGGTATGCACGGGTGCCACAGAAGGTACAGTAACTCAAAGGTGTCGAGGCCATATGGTCTTAGCACTCCGCGGGTGGCAGCGAGGAGCGTTCCCATTCGACCTGCCCGGCCGAGAGCAATTGCACCCTAGCACCTGAGAGAAGTTTGAAAAAGTGACAGGAAACGGGGATCGAATGCATCTTACGCACGAGGACAGCACGAATGAAAACAAGAGAGTCGTAGACAAAGGAAAAATGATGAAAGCGAGCAAACTTGGCTGTTATTAGCCACCTTAACGAAGAAAACCATGAACCGATGTGCATCGACTATTTGGAGAATGGTCAACAGGGGGAAAAGATGTGTTGAAGGAAAAAAAGAACTAAACAAAAGATGCGAATGAAAAAAAATCTAAACTAAACATAAGTTGCAACGCGGTAAATGAAATCTGAGTATATTCAGTAAGATGGAAGAGAAAGAGAGAGATAGTGAAGGGCGAAGAAGTAGTCTCAAGGGAAGGGAAATATGAGGCCGTGACTATGTGAACTTAAACAGATGGATTGGAGAGGGAAAGGAGGGGCGCGGTGGCAAGGGTTTGGTAGCAGCCGCGCTGACAATGAACACCTCAACTGAACTAACCTCTAAAAGGTCTGTGGTGTGTCTGCGCGAAATGTATATTATAAATGTTAACCTGACACTACGACATCAAAACTTTATCAATAACATTCATCAGTATGGTAACGTCACATATCGCTCATAGCTATGATGAGATCATTCAACACTATGACCTCACTCATCACTATGATGGCCTCGCTCATAGCTATTATGACCATCAATCATCTCTATGATGACACCACTCATAACCATGATGACATCACTCATAACCATGATGACATCACTCATACCCATGATACTGGCACTCACTGCCAAGATGAGATCATTCATTGTTATGATAAAATCACTCATTGCTGTGATGAAATAACTCTTTACTATGTCAACATCACTCAACATTAGGATGGAGTCGCACACTGCTATTTATGAGTCGCCGATAGACACGTAGGCCCAACAGGCAGCGATTTGCGATGCCGCCAATTACGAAATTTCTACGTTTCGGAACATATAAACTGAACTAACAAAAATATTACACAACAGGCTTGTTTTCTGTCTGACGTTGCAATAGCTTCAACACATGGGATAACTTTCAACCTGACGTCATGTGCTGCGCTGAAGGAGTGAGGCGCACGAGACAACTATGGAAACGTCAGCAACAAAAAATGGTTATCCAAACATGGCGGGTACATGGCATGATACGCCCATCAGCAGCATTGTTGTTGTTATTACTATTATTATTATAAATGTAATCAGAGACTCAAAACAGCTGTCGGCGTATGTGGGGTGCCAAATCGCGTCAAATGCGAGCTGCAGTGAAAAGGTAATTACGAGATATATGTAATATGGAAGTCATGCTAAATTAAACATAATATTTTGTTCCGATTATATAAGAAATAAAACTGACTCCGGGAACGAACTAACAAATAAAAATTCTGGAGAGTCGGACCATAAAGACTTCAAGACTACTAGTATAGCTTTCTTTCTTATAATAGCAAAGAAATACCTGCGTAAATGAACCGCTCTTAGTATGCAGGAAGGAAGTACGATAGGTTGGCTTCCGTCAATCCACCTACTTTAAAACATCACACCATTTGTAATATTTACGATACAAATTTGTATTCTACAAAAACTCTAGACACGTAAGATGAAGGCACTCATGATGAAGGTATACTTGCACTACAGAATATGAAAAATGACTGGAAATGACATGCAACAGCTCAAGAGAACACTAGCTACCTCTACAGAATAATTTCAAAACATTAAGGAATGGACAATGAGAAATAGTGCAATTAACATTAAGAGACATCTTAAAGTAGTCAATCGATCACATAAAATTCTGTTCAAGATTAACACGGAGTTGGGGCTGTAAATGGACATCGTATCAGTGTCAGGTATTATAGCAATGAATCCTCTCATTTGACAAACTCTGGTCAAACCGTCGAGTATATTGATGATTGTGGCCTCGGCTAGAGAGAAAGCGTAGCCAGTTTCAATGTATAAGTAGTTGACAAAGCTACCGCGGATCGTGGGCCAGAGTAACCCTCGATCGAATATTACGTTTCTTAGCTATATTAGTTGGTTTTACTAACACAGAGACGCAGCGTTGGCGACTCAACAGTGAAGTGTGACCACGGTCCGCCTAGTAGTGACCATAAACGAGGTAAAAGAAAGCTTGTCGATCTGCTTTTAATATTCACACCATTACGATTCATTGGGATCACACGTTGCACATACTTGCTATCAATAAGTTGTATGTATGCAATACTGGGACAGCTACCTTGGTGAATGACGTAAGGCCGATTTGAGGAAGTGGCCTACCGTCTGCATTTTCACCTGAAAGAAGCATTAGCAACCTACCAAGGACATTAACAACCCAGTCTGGGCCGAATTATGCCACAATGACTATAACTCCATCAAGTACAACTAGCCTAACACACAAATATTTATAATAATTATGGCCTGCAAAATTGCTTCATTGGAATGTAAGATTGATGGCTACTCTAATATTGTTTTATAAAAAAATTGTTGAGCAACCGCGATTTCCCTCAAACAAGTTCATGGTCTGAGAGTAACACTAGTTAAATGAATTCAAGGAACGTACTATGAAACATTCAACATATACTAAGGAGATAATTGTCCTGTCAGAGACTCTACCTTTTCGAGACGGATAGTCAACCTGTTTCAACACGTCCACAGCCCTTCGCAGCCGCCAACGGCACCAGGGTCTCGGTCCCCTAAGTAACACTTTCTCCTGAATGGATTAAATTTCAGCCAGTGAGCTTATCTCAAGGTAAATAAAGAGCAGCCGCCAGCATAGGCGAACCCCAAGGGACAGCTCGTACTGGAATACCCAAGTCTAGGTAAAAACGTCTTAAACTGCTAACAACGTTTAATTTAATGCAATTTGCTAACATATCCATAGAAACGAATCAACTACTCCCAACAAAGACCCTTAACAATACCAAGTACCAACATAAAATACATTAAAACTTCACACAAATTACACAAATATATACAAATAGATCCACCCAATTCGAATACTTCAGCGTCGTAAGGCGGCTTTTTTCATTTCTTGCAGTGTGATGGAAGCATCCTTCATCAAGGATCATTTCACCCTACTTAACTTGGTTCATATTCAACTAATTCCCGACCGAGGGTAGCTAGGCCGATTAGATTAGAGTGACAAGGCCTTCTAGCGCGCTGGAGTCATCGTCCTTCTGGCGCCGAATGTCAAACCGGCAAACAGTGCTGCATCAAGTCAGTCTTTGTTTTTCTTCTTTTTCAATGTTCAAGATAGGGTTTACTACTGCGCAAAGTCAAAGTCCTTTACGCAGAGAACGTCTAAGGTATGTACGGGTGCCACAGGAGGTACAGGAACTCCTAAGGTGCCGAGACCATATGGTCTCAGCATTCCCCGGATGGCAGTAAGGAGGAATAACACACTACCTACCCTGCTTCAGAGCCCCAAAGATCCACAGTAGTCATTAAGGTGCGGGCTACGCGCTCCAACACCTGCTGAGGGGGAAAATGAAGAAGAGACAGAAAACGGGGATCACATGCATGAGATCTACACTAGGTGTAGGGAATTTGACGCATGAGAACAGCAAGAATGGAAAGAAGGAGGAATAGTCGTAGAAAAAGGTTGCATGGAAGAAAGAGCGCAACTTGGCTGTTATTTGTCACCCAAAATGAGAACAGTTAGAACCGGTATGTGGATGTTTAAATGTGTCTATGTGTGCGTGCGTGTGTATGTGTGCGTGCGTGTGTATGTGTGGGTGGGTGTTTGTGTGCAGCGACTATTAAAAGAGTTGTTAAGATGTAGTCTGAGACAAGTTTAAGGAAATTTGAACTAAACATGAGATGCAAATGAGGTAAATAAAAAGTCAAGCAAATCAGGATAGGGGAGAAAAGGAGAGTTAGTAAAGGGTGAAGAAGAGGGGAGTCTGAAGGGAAATAAGGGTGTTTACCCCCTCGGTTGGGCCGTGACTCCGTGCGGCCCGTGAACTTAACTGATGTCTAGGGGGGTAGCTAGGCAGAGCTCAACTAAACGCAGCATGCAGTGAGAAGGAGGAATAGTCGTAGAAAAAGGTTGCATGGAAGAAAGAGCGCAACTTGGCTGTTATTTGTCACCCAAAATGAGAACAGTTAGAACCGGTATGTGGATGTTTAAATGTGTCTATGTGTGCGTGCGTGTGTATGTGTGGGTGGGTGTTAGTGTGCAGCGACTATTAAAAGAGTTGTTAAGAAGTAGTCCGAGACAAGTTTAAGGAAATTTGAACTAAACATGAGATGCAAATGAGGTAAATAAAAAGTCAAGCAAATCAGGATAGGGGAGAAAAGGAGAGATAGTAAAGGGTGAAGAAAAGGGGAGTCTGAAGAGAAATAAGGGTGTTTACCCCCTCGGTTGGGCCGTGACTCCGTGCGGCCCGTGAACCTAACTGATGCCTAGGGGGGTAGCTAGGCAGAGCTCAACTAAACGCAGCATGCAGTGAAGCAGCGTGCTCCAGTAACGCTCTCCCATCAAACCTATAAATAGCTAATAGGCCTTGATCAGCAGATTCAGCGTTTGGTTGTTCAACCTTGGCTTGTTGTAAAATCAGCTTTTGAGCAGAGAGGTGTCTAGCAGTAACTCCATCAACTCCTCGTGGTTATAACAAGCCAAGTGATGTGACGGGAAATATGACAACATAATCGCCATTCTCAAGCTATCTCATGGAAAAATCAATACCCTCTAGACAGAAATCAGGCTAGTTCAGAGGTACGAGTGCTTATCTTCACAGGTGATCTAATTGGATTATAATATAAACACCAACACAAATTTCAGTAGTTACTAAATCACTCGAGAGGTCTTTAAACCCAAGCACAACAATAATGTAAAAAACAGAGCAAGCGCCTCATTTTATAACAATTGGAAATGAACGACGACCTAACAAGGCAAGTAGCTATCATCTGTTACCAATAAAGCATACAGTTTTTGGTCAACAGAGAGTTAAATTACAAAGAGGCAAACAGCACACAAATATTTTTTTTGAGGGCATTTTTGACTGGCAGATTCTAACACGGCAATTATGCAAGTGGACAGAAAAAATGCTAAATCTTTCAGTCCTCGCCAGTGGATCAGCCATGAAGTGCTTTATTCATTAGAGTTCATAGTGGAAAATTAGATTTCAAACACGGCGAAAATTAAAAAATCTATTACAATTGAAATTAAAGGTTACAGAAATGAAGGACGCAGCTACCTTGTTAAGTCCGAACATGAACAGTTCAGCGTAACTTCCACCTGACTGCCTCAACACTTTTGAGCAGCTACAGAAACAATATTATGAACTAGTTCAAATAAAATAATTTAAAGACGGGATAAAGTAGCAGAATATTATTCATGAATAGGTAGCTTTCACCAAAGATAAACCTAGCTATCCAAAAAAGTAGTCAATTTGCCAGCAGTTTTTTGTATTGTGGCATTTGCAGCTGAAATACAGCACTGTCACAGTATCTCAGCTGATGGATCTGTACCCTATAACCTGCCCCAGCAAATTGCAGTCCAGCTTTGTAATGAGAGTGCCAGCACGTCACTTGTCTTCAACACTTACTTGATTCATAGATGAATTTAAACTTTTGTGCTAGAGGATACAAAATCAAAATGGTGTAACTTGTAAGAAGAAGTTGTAAAAAATCTGACAATTTTTTCCACTTTCTTCATCACAAAGAGCAACGCAACATTCAACTACTCATAAGCGCAGGGAACAATTATATTATTAGTCACCTGTAATAGTGTTTTTCAATCATCAGAAATTGATTAGATATTAATATTACATAAATGTCAAAAGATGGATGTAAATAGCAAATTTGCTACATTATATAAACAATAAAAATTAGGCAACTAAAAAGCTATTTAAGCAAATGTCTTTGTGATTTTGGTTAAAAGAAATCACTGGAATAATAAAATAATAAATATATTATTAATAAATATTGATGACACAAGATAGCTAATGTTACTAATCTAATTCCCTGTTTCTTGGTTAGGCCAACCCTGTCTTAATGATTGAGCAACAACAGTAAGAGACTACCACATGGCAATACTTAAGAGTTAACACCGATCACCACAATAACAATATAAAATAAGACATGGTCTGCCAAAGCGGAATAAATAGGTCTCCCAGTATGGTCAGTGGCTGTGACAGTAGCTCGAAGAAATCCATTAGAATCGTTTAGAGGATTAAAAAAACAGCTTTCACAAATTAGCTACTAAAATATAATTTCAAAAAATCTTCCTTTTATTTTAGAAACATCTTCAAAATACCTTACCAATGATGCATTGCATGCTATCACAATCTGGGCACTGTTGGGAGAGCTACTACTAAATATCACTTTTGAAAAATCTGTAAAAATACTAAAAAAAAGGACTTGCATTTGATTTTTACTGTACGCTGTCAAGAAATTAAGTTCTAAAACTCTTCAAATAATGATTAGTTATTTTGATGAAAATTTTTTTTTACAAAACTTGGTGTCTCTCTGTAAGCTGCGAGACAATGAATCATGGTGATGGACCTGGGAAACAACAGTGACAATATTGGCAAGTTCTTACCTGCAGTGGGGTTCAAGAAGCTTGTATGATCGGGTCATAAACTAGACGCATTTGAACGCCATGCTCAGAAAAAATACTTCCTTTATTAGAAAAGGTCTGTAACTGCTTCACGGCTGCAGTTCACTGAATAAACTTAAATAAAATTGTGATTACAAATATATATAGCTAGCTAATCAAAGTAACTGCAAATGAAAACATTGTAATTACCAAAAAAAATCACTTTGGCACCAAGATATGTTAATCCTAAATTGATTTTACAAAAGATATTGTAGGCAGTGCTCAGCTGCTAATCTTTCTTTTCAATTTTAACGGAAATTAATAAAAAATACACAGCCCAGCAGTGGCTAGCAGGCAAAAGGTTCCAAATATGTATAAACAAATCATCATTGGAAAACAAAGAACAGCAAAATCTCTAGTTTCACATAAACTTTGATGCATTTGCATTTATTCAAAAAATATTCAAATCATCAAGAAATGTATATATAATATAGTGAGAGGGTACGTAAGTCAAAGGAGAGGTCTGACATTAAAATGTTACAGTATAAGATATGAGCAATGTGTATTCAAATCAAGTCGAGAAAAAAATTGCTATCAAGCATCACTTTCAATGACCAGTAATGGTTAGTGAAATTGCTAAAATATTGCGCTATTTAAATATGAGGAAGTTGAGCTTTAGTGACAAGTTAACTGGATGTCAGATGGGGCGGTTTCCAACTGAAATCAACATGACGAACACAAAAGGACTATGAGCTTACTGTAGGTTATCTGGAAGAGGCAGCAGGGCACGCGCGCCATCTACTCAGAATGCCTCGCCGACTGACCACAAAATACAATTTGAAAATATATGAATAAAAGACGAACCACCTTGATAAAAGTAATCTATAATAATTTTAGTACAGCAGTCTATAACCAAGTGAAGATCATGTTACATAAAATTAATATTTGTTCATGAAAAGACTAACAACTCAGAGAATTGTCTTAGTAACGCATGGCTGGATCTCGCTAGAAGAGAAAGTTATTAGAGATGTGCAAGGCTTAAGAGCTCGAGAGTACGCCACAAAGAAAATGATGAGACCTTGGCAGGGGCCTTTCTTGAAGGCAGTACAGTAACGAGAGGGAATGGGGTGTCAAAGGAGCTCAAGCATCAGCAACAAAGAGAGAGGCAAAATCTAGATCCTGGTAGGAGCCTCCTTTGCCGACAATGCAGCGTCGAGAGTGAAGCGTCAGCTTGTCCCTCTTGGCAAAGCTCATGCCGCACCCCTCGCAGTGGTGCTGCTTTTCCCGTTCATGCAGCTTCATGTGGCGCGTCACGTCGGACCTCCTGGTGAATTTAGTGCCACAGATGCTGCACATGTTGACTTTGGTGTGCTTGGCTATGTGTCTGTGGTAGTTGTACTCGTACACCATCTTGTCGCAGAGCGAGCACTGGACGGTGGCCAGTGCCTCGCCATTGGCAGTAGCGGCAGCGTTGGCAGCGGCAAAGGCTTCGCCTCTTGTTGATGTTGAGTCTGACTGGGCACTGTCATCTTCAGACGAGCTCGATGATTCTTCTGCCACAGATGCAGACGATTGGTTGATTGAAGCATTGCTGCGGGAAGTATCGTTGTTTCTGACAGCATTAGCTGAGTCAGTCGTTATGCTGGATCCGGCTGCTGCAAGAATGCTGAGGTAGTCCTCCACACACAACGGCTGATTGCCTTCTGACCCACTAGCTTCTTCCGAGTCGACGGTTTTGGGAATGCCACTGACGGCTTGTAAACCGCGCTTAAAAGATTCTTCACTGTTTTCTAATATGGTAGAGTTTTCTAAACTTACATTGTTGTTAACAGAACAAATTCCTGAAGAAGCTATTTCCGCAGGAGTTTCCGCAGGAGCAGTTATTTCCACTTTTATCTGATCCGATTTCAGGAATGTAGGTGGCTTTGGAGAAGTTTCACTATTGCTCATTGCCCCATCACTTAGTGCATCTTCATCGAACCACAGATCAGTACGTCGTGAAGCGTTCAAATTTACATTTGCTTGGTCTCGCCCTAAAGAAGGAAAAACATGGTCCTGCCTGGTACGTTTGGTTGGATTGGTGGTCGCCTCGTCCTCAGTTTCCCCGTCGCTGTGCGTGACCACGTGGTTCTCAAAGCGGCGCCGAGTCCATACCTCGACTCCGCACACGCCGCACGCAAACTTGCTGTTGCCGTGTACTTTATGGACCGAGCGGGAGTGAGCCAGGAACTCATGCGAGCGGTCATAGCTGCGGTTACACTGATTGCATTTATACTTGCCATTAACAGTGCCCTCATCACTGGTACTGGACACAATCAGTGTTTTGGGGGTATACTTCTTCTTCGTTTTTGCTTTGTTCAGTTTATGCAAGAGGTCGTGGTGGAACACACTAGGCAGAGAATTATCAGGCATATTTTTTGGACTGCTGCTGAGAGCTGACGAACATAATTTTTTTGAATAATTTATAGGTTTGACTTGGGCTACACTGAGTAACTGATTTGTTGTGTCAGATGATGGTACCTCGTCAAGGGCTGCTCCTTTCTTCTGAATCTCGAAGGCCTTAGCTAAGGCAGACAGTGCTGCAAGCTTGGTCTGCAACTCAGACTGCTCGAGCTGCATGATGGACACACCTGAGAGAGCCGATAGAACAGGATTGTCCTTAGCAGTGCTATAACTGGCAATATCTCCATTATACAGGTGGCCATCTTCTGAAAGCTTGTCTTTTTCTAAACCTTCACCATATTGCTTCCTGTATTTATAATGGATATTCATGTGCTTAATCATATGATCTTTCCTTGAAAATGCCTTACCACAAACTTTACAAACATATGGCTTTTCACCAGTATGCATGCGACGATGAATGTGCATTTTGTGCTTTTTTGAAAACGTTTTTGTACAGAAATCACAAGCATATCTTTTGTCTTCTTCTTGGGCAAGTTTCTTCTTCTTCCTTATTTTTGAAATTAATCTGAGCAATGCATTATTCTTACCTGTTGCACTGGATAAAGAAATTTCTCCATCCAACAGGTTTGTATTCCTGTTACTTTTGGACAGGGCTTCCAATATTCCCATCGGCTGCAGGCCATCGTCATCCTTGTCGTCAATGCCGCCATGCTCTATTTCACCATGGGGGTGTGAACTCATTTCACTGCGAATTTCGTCATCTTGTTCTTCTTCTTGAGTTGGAGAGCCATTACCAGAGAGCAACAATGGAAATGATGGACTCTGGTCATCCCCAATAGTTCGAGTGTTGCCAAGTGAGGGTGCAGGGTTTTTGTTAGCTTCCTGAAGAGGTAACAGAGCAGGATGTCCTCCATTACTGACGGGGGAAAAATTAATGGGAAAATTGTCGATGCGAGGGATAAGAGATGGAGATTGAGGACCGTTAGTTAATGGAGTAGCTATATCAACATTATCAACTTCGGATGGCCAAACTGAATTGTCAAAACTGTTGAGTGATGATGTTGAGGCAACTTCATGTGTCAAACATCCTTCCCGCTTTTGATGATTACTCAACCATTTGGCGCTTTTAAATTCTCTACCACAAGGGCACTTGAATATATTTTTCTTGGTATGTCCTTTTACGTGACTGAGGTATGCTCTTCTGGACCGGAAGGTGCAGTCGCAATGTTTACAGACGATGTCTTCCTCCTGTTGCTCAGGTTGCACCTGCTCTGATGGAGCAGCCTGAAGGGGCATCACTGGCGGCTTGGAAAGTAGCAGCCTTTGACGAGGATGAATCACCACACTCGGTAACTCTATCTGCAAGCCCGATTTGTTTTGGCAGAGCTGAAACAAATCTGGCTTACAATCATTCAATGACTGTCTGGGGGCCTGAAGCAAAGATGGGTCTTCTTCACTCTGCTGCAATATCAGGTTTTCCTGTTGCTGCTCTTCAGGGCATTCACTTTCTGCTTCCTCCTGCTGCTGAAGCCCTTCCATCAGCTTCACCTGTCGAAGAACATTGCTGAGCATGCTGTCATGGCGTGGTGCGATGATGTTGTGTTGTTGCTGTAGAACCTGGGAGTGCGGGTGGGTGCTGATGTGACGCTTGCATTTGTCCTGGCGGGCAAAGCTCTTTCCACAAAAGCAGCGATATGGTCGCTCTCCTGTGTGAATGCGCAAGTGCATCTTCAGTTTATCTGAGCGAGCAAATGTTTTTGAACAGAATTCACAGGTGAAGGGACGCTCGCCTGTGTGGATGCGGAGGTGAATGCTCATTTTTCTCTTAGGCAGAAGCTTGAAGCAAAATCGGCAAACATCCATGTGCTCTGGCAAGTCAGCTGTAAATAGAGGAATAACATAAGAATAATGCCTGAATGATGACTAACATCTTCTGAAGATAGTTTGCATTATCAACAAAAAATATAAATAGCAAGGTAGGTTAGTTCAAAGGCTTGCTAAATAGCAATGTGAAAACATTTTCATTGGGAGAAGGGATGACTTCAACCATACAGTACAGACACTCTTGCAAAGTGGCAAAGTGTATTCTCTGGCTAGGCCAAGCTAGCTGCTGCTTGCTTTATTCTACTTTGATATTATTATAGATTTGCAAAAATGCACAATTGCACAAAAATTATATCAATTAAATTAAACTATTTAAAAAAAAAATTAGAGGACAAATCCTCAGAAGAGAAAGATGTGGCGTTCAACCAATACCAAATGATAGCTTGCCATGTTTAAATATTAACACCATATCAATAAAGTGCCTCATATGACATCATGAACTGCACTAACGCAATACAAATCAAATTGATTATAGACCCAGAATCAGTAGATTTCTTTACTATCTTACATTTTAGGTAACTGGCTACACAGCTATCAAAAAGTTATAGTTTGAACTTTGTTCTTTTACAGAAAAGCTATCAAAGAGCAGCTCATGTAAGACCTAATGTAGGCATTAGAAAATATCCATGTAATAAGGATGGAGTGTTAGTGTTTCAGATTATCTAATAAAAATAGTGTAATGCTAGAGGCCAATTGAATGGAATCAATGATACAAGTTCTTACTGATATTGGAGAATATTAATAATGTAATTTTCCATTTTTATTGAGCCATCATCATTCAGTTAACAATTGAATAGTAAATTTTCATCATCACCTGATACAACCAGAGTAAAAGTTCAAAGAAAGTTGTTAATAGTTTACCTTCTCCTGAAAGAACTTTGCCAGCCAGACATTGTTGTGGGGTGCGGTGGCACCCCCATCATGTTCCCTTAACCTGTGTATCTGTCTTCTGTCGCAGATTAGTTGGTAAAGCCTAAGAATTGACAGTAGAGCACTCATTGATTGCCACCACCAGCTACATCACTAACGTGAAGCCCCGTTGCATTGTGTGCAGCGAGAGCCACATTTCGCCAAAGAGCCTGTATGCTGCTGTCTCACCATTGGTAGGCAAAGGTGAGAGCGCTATCTATGTAGGTTAGGAGTTTTTTTCCTGCTGTTTCCTAAGTAGAGATCGATCAACCAGTGGTCTCAATGTACAGATGGTTGAGCAATTCATTTAATTGTTCTAAGAATTAGTTTATAGTTCTGCGTTTCTTCTGCATTCCGTGTTGTTTCATCAATTAGCTGTTAATGTTTGTATAAAGTTTAATGAGGTGAGATGTACCCTCCTATTTGTGTATGCAGGATACCTTCACTTAATAACATGTTTATTTAATGTTATTGTTCTCTTCTCAGGGAGACCTCCAGAACGCAGACATATACATAACACCCTTGTATTTGTTTGTATATATAGTCACGCCCTACATTGTTTACTGGTCAAATTATAGCAGGGCACAACTTTAGCTGTTGAGCCTGAGCCTGATAGCAGTGCGAGAGAGCTCTTATATGCATAGCTGACTTTATGGCAGACCGCACTGGCTAGTTATACTAAAGCCAGTGACTAAGCTGAGCTCTAGCATTCTGGGTAGCTTGCAGGCACTCAAATGTGTGCATAACAGAAGTGTCTGCCTGACCATTATAGCGGCTTTTGGATCTCCATAAATAGTTATAGAGGTGTTATATTCCTCTCCCGTGTTTATTGCGTTTGTTTGTTACTTGGTAACATCTCTAACAGCACGGTTGACTCAAATTATTTGGTAGTGTCTCCTGAAGATTACCCTCATAGTAATTTCCTTATTATCCTTTATATAAGAGCTATAGTGTCATCAAGGTATCCCCCATATCTATTGTCAGATCAATATATTTCTATTGAGGTTAGGTTTAAAGTATACATAATTAAACTGTGTCTACTTCATTCAGTCATAAAATTCACTTTGGTTATGAGCAAACCTATCAGCTTGATATGCAGCTATTCACTAATTGGTAGTTGACCCTTAGTCCTAATCTATTGTCAGTGGAAAACCCTTACCAATATCCCCTTAGCTATTACCCATCCTGACCATTGGCTGACTGATGT
>SDVV010013359.1:0-15138 GCA_016164225.1 Gammarus roeselii | reverse complement strand
AGTCCCCCGAGACCCCCAGTCTCAGCTCATCTCGGTTTGTCTCGAATCATTTCGGCCAGTTTCGGCTCGTCGCACCCAATTCGACTCGCCTCAACATGTTTCGACCGATCTCGACGCACCTCAACCAGCCTCGACGCGACCTTCGCCCCTTGCGCCAGCAATCCGCGGACTGTAATGGTTAATTGTTCAACTCAAGCATCTCACATAAACGTTTTTCTGTGAATGGGTTTTCCGGCGCTGCGAGGGGGGAGCAGAGGTTCCAGGATTCAGAGGGGCCTCTATAGGGTCCCACAGTTTCTCAAAAGGCTCCCAAAGGGTCTCAAGGGTGTCCCAAAGAGCCCCAGAAAGATCCAAGTGGACCAACTCGACTCGCCTCAACATGTTTCGACTGATCTCGACGCACCTCGACCAGCCTCGACGCGATCCTCGCCCTCTGCGCCAGCAATCCGCGGACTGTAATGGTTAATTGTTTTACTCATGCATCTCACAAACATTTTTCTGTGTATGGGTTTTACAGCGCTGTGAGGGGGAAACAGAGGTTCCAGGATTCAGAGGGGCTTTTAAAGGGTCCCCCAGTTTCTCAAAAGGGTCCTAAAGGGTCTCAATGGTGTCCCAAGGGGCTCCAGAAAGGTCCAAGTGGACCCCCCCAAATCCACCTGGTCTCCCAAGTTCCCCGGGTTCCCGAAACCCTGGGTCCCCGAGTCCCGCGGGTCCCACGAAAACCTGCCCTCTCTGGGTCACCTTGTCTCAACCAACCTCGATATATATAATAATAAATTCAAAATTTATCACCATGAAAAAAGGGCAGAAAAAAATGATAGAGCCCAAGCAAGAAGAAATAATAAAATACTAAAATAAAGTGTTAATGATCTACAAAATGAATAATCATCCATCTACCCAAAGGAGAATTGTGGAACGAGTAGCATGAAGCTTAATGTGAACGGTGACGGGAAAAATATATTCTGGGCATTGAGTGTTGTCATGTTAGAGTGCAGCAACGTGTCGCGAGTTCCGTGAACTCTTGGCCTTCTCAGTCCAAAATGACATCGTAGGCTCGTAAGTTATACACTCGGCCCTGACTGTTTCTGGTGGCTAGTTAGTTAGGTCAGCACTCGCTCTCCCAGATCTGACTGACGCCGGTGGCTCGTATGTTTGGTCAGCATTCGGCCCTCTCGGGCTGATGGATGCCAGTGGCTTGTCCGATAGGTCAACACTCGACCTTCTCACCCCTGACTTAAGCCGCAGGCTCACTAATTTAGTCAACGCTCGATGACGGTGGCTTATTGGTCGGGTCAGCATTCGGTCTTCTCGGCTCTAACTGATACCAGTGGCTCGTGGAGTTTGGTTAGCACTCGGCCCTCTCGGCTCTGGCAGATGCCTGTGACTCTTGGCATTGCCAACACTCGGTCCCTCGGTAATAACTGATGCTAGTGTTTTATGCGTTAGAAGACAACAATAGAACTTTTGACCTAAAAAATACTGCCATTTGACAGCAGGGAGTTTAGTTGTGAAGAAGAGCATCACCATGGAATCTGTAGTGAAAAAACAACGAAGAGAAAACTTGTAAGAAATAACATTTAACGATGATACCCGAAACTCCACAAATCAGCACCTGCACAGATAGCCCCAAGCCCCGATATTGATTCGAGAATGTCTGACTGATGTTCGTTAGAGAGTGCTAAATTTAGTCCAGAAATTACCACAGCGGTTGTAAAGACCAGCGAAAAATGATATGGTGCGGCGGTCTCTGGGCCGTACAGCTCTGATGGTAGGCAGAGAATTGTTGCATCGAGTCTGTTTGATTTCCAAGTCGCGTACTTTGTACGTATTTGAAACGCTGATCACATTGTGATAAAATATTACTTTACACTAAGATCGTTATGTGTAAGAAATTTAATTGATCGTAAAAGAGGACAAGATGTTCACATCAATTTATTTTCTCTGAAGAAGACATCAAACGTTCTCAGGTATTGACGAGATAACGACTGATTCCGCTAGGCCCGATCTCCTAGAATGGGGGGTGGTCACGCACACAAGGACCCCGTAACCCTTTTTGGGTGGTAAGTGAGATCAGAGATCATTGTCAGCAGCAGGGCCTGAAAGCTTTCGCTGGTTAAGCCCTGCTTCGTCATAATTGGTAGAGCCCTCCACAAAGATAAACAAGGCCGAGAGGATAGAAGAGTTTTGTTCCTTGTGAATACATTCCTCCAAAACATTGAGTCAACGATTACCAGCAGCAGACACGGCATAGTATAAATTCAAGTTGTCGGCAAACATACGTCTACCGCTTTCCAAAAATACAGCTATTCAGGACATTGATTAGGAAACACTAACATACTGCCACATGTCTACAACGCCTCATCGATTTGGTTGACGTTGGGTTCATAACCCGAATGGTAAAGACGCATACGAGTGGTAGTATGTATTTGATCTATCTTGGAAAGCGCCTCAAACGTCACGCACGTTGAAGTGGGTAAGCCCTTGAGATCCAGCGACCATAGCACATCCGTTTTAGGATTGCGCTCGAGTTGAAAACGTCAATAAGCTGCACGTGTTGCTCGTGTCTAGTTAACGATTAGCTAACTTTAATGGTTTACGAGAGTCAATGGCGTCAGCGAATATAGCCCTCGGACGTGACGTCAATCAATAGTTAAACAATTGCGTAAATGCGCTTAGAAATATTGAAATTTACGTCACGAAGCTGCAAAAAAAAAAAGTCAGCAGAGGAGTTCCGGAAACCAAATTGTTGCCAACGCCAAAAGGAGTGTTACCTTATTTTTATCTGAATCGCGGGCACAAAAAAACTCTTAAGAATGACCGTGGAGAAACCGAATATCTCCGTTCCCAAAGATAATACAGCGGAGCGACTAGTTTAAACCCTAATTTTGTAATTACAAATTACAAAATCGTCTGGCATAGGCCATGATCATCCCATAATATTGAAAGAGACTAAGAACGTAATTGCCGAACCCCACAATTGGCTCTTGCACCTCGCCATGGGAAGAAGTCAACGTAACTATCATTTTGTAATAAGGGGACCCTTAGAGTCTTAGCAATAGCAAGCAATTACTTTCACCTAAGCGTCTGTCAAATTGAGGGAAAGTTTGATTAAGCATAAAATTACTGAGTTCTTAGAAACAAACATGAAGGTAGTAGGTTTGGATGCAATCGTCCCTGTCTGACGACCCTGCTGCTAATTTTCAATCAAAGATTTGAAATTTACGACACATTATTAGTGGCCGCCAGGAATAAGCGCTCGCCTTTGAGCACTACAGTCACCTGAAGCCAGAGGTGTTCGCCCTTCAGCACCAGGTGTCTCCTCCAGCAAAAAAGCGCAGGCCTTTAAGCATCAGGAGTCATCTCATAGCAGAAGCGCTCGTCCTTAAGCACCAAGAATTGCCTCCAGCCAGAGGCGTTTGCCCTTTGGTACCGGGTGACGCCTCCAGTCAAAAACGCTTGCCCTTACGCATCAGGTGTCACATCCAGAAAAAGCGTTAGCCCTAAGCACCAAGAGTCGCTTCCAGGCAAAAACAATCGCCCTTGAGCCTCATGAGTCTCCTTACGTCTAAGGCGTTCGCTCTTCAGCACCAGGAGTCGCCTCCAGCCAACGACGGTCGTCCATCAGTACCAGGAGTCGCCTCCAGCCAACGATGATCGCCTTTCAGCACCAGGAGTCGCCTCCAGCCAACGACGGTCGTCTATCAGTACCAGGAGTCGCCTCCAGCCAACGAAGGTCGTCCATCAGCACCAGGAGTCGCCTCCAGCCAACGACGGTCGTCCATCAGTACAAGGAGTCGCCTCTAGCTAACGATGATCGCCCTCCAGCACCAGGAGTCGCCTCCAGCCAACGACGGTCGTCTATCAGTACCAGGAGTCGCCTCCAGCCAACGACGGTCGCCCTTCAGCACCAGGAGTCGCCTCCAGCCAACGAAGGTCGTCCATCAGCACCAGGAGTCGCCTAAAGCCATCGACGGTCGCCCTTCAGCACCAGGAGTCGCCTCCAGCCAACGACGGTCGCCCTTCAGCACCAGGAGTCGCCTTCAGCCAACGACGGTCGTCCATCAGTACCAGGAGTCGCCTCAAGCCAACGACGGTCGCCCTTCAGCACCAGGAGTCGCCTCCAGTCAAAGACGCTCGAACACAGAGCTGCTATCGGTAAATCATTTCATCTTCCTATCATGTTTTAACCTGAAGGGTAAAAAAATAACGCCGTCAAACTGGGATATCGGTCATGAAAAGGTTTGCATCTGATGGCAGGGAATAAAAGTCGTAGTGAGTTTGAAACAAGTTGCAATGAACCAGTCTCATGAACTCGAGCTCAGGTATAGGCGTCATGACACGTAACAGAATTTAAATTCTGATCCAATCACACTTCTCGTCTACTCGATTGGTGTTTATATCAAGTTTCAGGGCTGCAATCGGCAATATAAATCCAGTGACAGGAGTCGAGATTACTTATGTCGCTAAAACCTCAACTGTTCGGCACAGAACCAAGAGATTGTCAGTGCGCGTGGCAGGAAACATTCAACACACATTTCTTATATAACACGTTTTCATACCCAAATCACCTGCTCTGAGTAGAGACTTTTGTAAATATTTCAAAGGGTTTGAGAGGGTTAAGATATGAGAATTTTGTAAAAAAATATAAAAAATATTGGTATAGTTTACTGTATACTTTTCGCGGAAATCAGAACTTCCATACATGCACACATTAACCGCTTTGATCAGACGCTCAACATAAACAATGGAGTCTTATGGTCGCCGTTAAATTAATTTAAAGATCAACGATGAATATCGAGTGTTCCTTCAATAGATGATACTTCAAGTTCATAAATATTTTGATTGTGAAAACGTAATTTTGTGCTCATCTTCAACTTGGGTTGGGCGTTGGTGCAGAACGTAAGGACGAGGCCGTTTTGTATCAGAATGCACATAGGCAGGTGTAAAGCTTTCGATGATTAGTGAATACATTTCATTGTTTATAAACTAAGCACGTGAAGGAATTAAAAACCTTCATCAATTGATAATCGTTTCCCATGTTATACTAAAACAATCGAGACTTGAAGTCTTCACCTCGCAAGGTATCGGATTCCAAGCCCCAGCATGGGTAGTCTGATTCTTGCTCACTATTCGTCTATCCGGCGATGTCTGGTCCGTTGTCACTATCCGTCTATCCGGCGATGTCTGGGTCCGTTGTCACTATCCGTCTATCCGGCGATGTCTGGTGCGTTGTCACTATCCGTCTATCCGGCGATGTCTGGTCCGTTGTCACTGTCCGTCTATCCGGCGATGTCTGGTTCGTTATCACTATCCGTCTATCCGGCGATGTCTGGTCCGTTGTCACTATCCGTCTATCCGGCGATGTCTAGTCCGTTGTCACTATCCGTCTATCCGGCGATGTCTGGTCCGTTGTCACTATCCGTCTATTCGCAGGAGCCCATGTCCCTAAAACTCAACTTTTAATTGTCAAAGTTTGTTCCGGAAACTCACAGGTCGAGAGACTTATTTTGTTGAAGTCATCGTTGTTGTTATTGATGAAAAAGAATCCACTGGGTCAATATTCAACTCCCATTCAACAAAAACAACCCAATGTTTGGAAAATGAATCATCTTGGTCAACATTCAAGTCACAATTCAACTAAAATAACCAATGTGCCTACCCACGTTTATATAGTTCTTTTTGGATATTTTTCTTTACATAATATCAAACAAGACGTATTGATTTTAGTCCAGCAATATTTGAAATACATCTTACGGACATCATAATCAATTAAATAATTATTTTTTGAATTCACACTAGTGTAAACACATGTTTAAAAGTATGAGACCAATGACTACACATTAACACTACAAATAGCACAGATAACGCCCACATTATGCGCAGCGGATCAGTCTGCTCTAACTATCGCTTTCGGGCTCGATCGCTCGAGTACAAGGGCCGTTCTAATTTAATTCGAGTGCCAATCAATTCCAGCGCAGGAGCAAGGGCATCAAAACAGGCCGTGTTTTCCTTCCATTAAAACCAAGGGGAGTTTCATTATCCGTCGGATAAAGGGCACTAATTCATTATTTCATAGTAGAAACACGTCGGACATTATCAGCGAATAGTTGAACTAAGTTCATACATGCTACTAGGTTAAAAAAAGAACAACATAACGCGCCAGCTCAGGTATTGATGTGTGCTAGTTGTTGACGTATGTTACACACGGGGCGGAAGAAATGAAGAACACAATTACACAGTTTGAACGTTGCCAGTCCATATCCGTCGACGTCATTTCGACAAAAATTTGGCAGTTATTATAAGTGAGTTAACTACATCTGCTATTTGATTATATTCCTACCGAGACAGTTGTGTAGTTAGAAGACAATAGTTATTAGCAGGGCCGAAGTCACGATGAAAAGGAGTCTATTAGCGTGAGATGTGCTGTCATTAAAAACAAAACAATTAATTAATCATGACCACGTAGTGCTCACACTGATCTTTTAAAGAAATTGGGAGGAGGAAATGCCCATCAAAAGATTGTATGCAACATTTACTCATGAAATGTTGGTGTCACGAATCACGAAATTTCAATTCAACAGAATATTTAACATAACAGGTTAAACTTGCGCAGGATAAAAACATTTAAAATGAAATGGTACCGATCAATAACAAATAATTGACACGGTAAACTTCATTAAGGAAGTGAATTCATGTTCCAGATCTCCTGAACGTAAAACTTAAAACAGGATTAATTTAATTTCCGTTCAAAGGTATCTGTAGTAGTAGTAGTTTCTTATGTCTGTAGCAATCGACTTTTTGGTTTTAGCAGCTCTGTAATAAACAAGCAAAAAACAGTCGAGATTGTGCTGAAGAGATACGAGGAATTTGCAGATCCGTGTTATTACGAAGATTATAATAATTACTATTGAAAGTTTAATGAATCAAAGCGTTGTGAACAAACACTACAACGTAAAAGTTAATGATGGACACAGTAGAAGGGAAAATATTCCGTTGACAAAAGAGTGGCAAAGTGTGCTCCGTAAAATAGAATGTGATTCATATAATGACACGTTTTGACTAAGAATGATAGGCCATAGGTTCGTTTTGTAGGTAGAAGGATGCACGTTCATGTAGTCAACCAGAGAATCTGGTTCCAGCTACGCAGTGAATGCCACACGATTCCTACCGTCAATGAAAGAGTCATGATGGTTCTAGATAAGTCTTGTTAATTTATTGACGAAAAACATTGTTTGATTATTTTTACAACTCAATGACTTCTCAATTCGACCTGTGTGTTAAGAATATGTATTTTCCTCCGGGAACATAACATAACCTGCGTATCGTCAACACATAGCGTCTACAAACATAACCTGTGTCTCGTCGACACATAGCGTCTACTAACATAACCTGCGTCTCGTCGACATATAGCGTCTACTAACATAACCTGCGTCTCGTCGACATATAGCGTCTACTAACATAACCTGCGTCTCGTCGACATATAGCGTCTACTAACATAACCTGCATCTCGTCGACATACAGCGTCTACTAACCTAACCTGCGTTTCGTCGACATATAGCGTCTACTAACATAACCTCGTCTCGTCGACACATAGCGTCTACTAACATAACCTGCGTCTCGTCGACATATAGCGTCTACTAACATAACCTGCATCTCGTCGACATACAGCGTCTACTAACCTAACCTGCGTTTCGTCGACATATAGCGTCTACTAACATAACCTCGTCTCGTCGACACATAGCGTCTACTAACATAACCTGCGTCTCGTCGACATATAGCGTCTACTAACATAACCTGCATCTCGTCGACATACAGCGTCTACTAACCTAACCTGCGTTTCGTCGACATATAGCGTCTACTAACATAACCTCGTCTCGTCGACACATAGCGTCTACTAACATAACCTGCGTCTCGTCGACATATAGCGTCTACTAACATAACCTGCATCTCGTCGACATACAGCGTCTACTAACCTAACCTGCGTTTCGTCGACATATAGCGTCTACTAACATAACCTCGTCTCGTCGACACATAGCGTCTACTAACATAACCTGCGTCTTGTCGACTTATAGCGTCTACTTATAAGATGTTTGGAACATGGACCAATCGATTATTCATATTAGTAACCGTATCATTATAATTTTTTTCCGGTCGAGTACATTGAAGTATCATCTGGAAAAAAAGACAGAACAACCTGTCGCTAGTGTTTACAATGTAGGTTAGGCAGATTAGGAAGAGCAAAGGTCAACGGATACACACTTGTGGTACTCCTATAATAGATATGCAGACAGATGATCATCCATTCTAACTTACTAGAAGATTCTGTGTATCCAGTTTATGTCAATGTAACCAAATTCATTACAACAGTATCTTCCCCAAAATCGAACCCATCAATAACATCTCTTATGAATTTTAATAAAGAATGTCGAAGATTTTCGAAAGCTTGGAAGCCAAACTAATTTCGGTTAAATGGGTAATTAGATATAAAGTAAGTTTAATGTCTAGCATAACACCTATTTCAAAAACGTTGCTAATGACTGGATTGACTGATATAGAGCGATAATTATCTCTAATTAATTTTAATAAAGAATGTCCAAGATTTTCGAAAGCTTGGAAGCCAAACTAATTTTGGTTAAATGGGAAATTAGATATAAAGTTTAATGTCTAGCATAACACCTATTTCAAAAACGTTGCTAATGACTGGATTGACTGATATAGAGCGATAATTTCATGTGATTTTGTTTTCATTTTCTAAATTAAATTAATTTTAGAGATTTCGAGTGCTCGTGAAAACCACCCTTGCTGAAGTCACTTATCGGTGAGTTCGGTCAGAGAAGCTACAATAACCCAAACGATAGGTGCTACAGTCATACCATTTATGATTGCTTTAACTTCGTTCTAGTACACTGGGCTAATGATTAGCTATTAGAGGCTTGAACTTCATTTATTATGTTTGCAATACATGTCGATGCAAATAATAACTTCAATCAGGGTACCAGGTATCCGATTGAAATAATTATTGTAGACATTTGAAAAGTTACGCATGATAATCCGGATTTTTAGATTATATCTTTGAGAAGTCTTAATCAAGTTTTCAATGTGATTTTCATAAGCAAAAACAGTCATTTTACAGATTGCTATTCTTAACGTTTATATTTAATTATATCCGCAGGGGGATGCCTTTGAATCGCCGGTACAGTCAGAATTGTTTTTGAGATAAGTAAGCCCGGTGTCAGCCACTGATCTTGGCTTGTTTGTGGCATAGCTTTTTAGTTGATCGAGTGCAATGGATTTAGAACAGCTCAATTAGTAAACTATGGAACTGTATAAAATATCATTTGGGTATACTGTGGTTATATCATCGAAGTCGTAAATTCTCAACACCTCGGAAAATTGTTGAATGTTACAGGTCTCTATATTCACGAAAGGTGAACGTGTCTCGGGACTCACTACAACCTCTTACGGTCACTTCAAGGAATCAAAATTACAACACCATATAAACAAATCATAAGGCCCGTAATCGCCTACGCAAATACCGCTTGGTCCTCGGACCTTGCACCCATACACATCAACTCCTTGCAAAGGATACAGAACACGGCCTTGCGCATCGCAACGGGCTGCACACATACCACACCCATTCTGCGCTTGCATGCAGAAACCAAGGTCCTACCTCCCATGCATCATCTTGATATGAGAGGGGCCCAATTCTTCAACAAAATTTCAGACCAGGCACACCCCTGCGACAATCTACTGAACCCTCGTTCAACCAACCGACACCTACATAACACACGAGCAACACACTTCGGTTCCCTTTATGCGACCTATTCTGAACCTACAGATAACACATCTATGCACAAACAGATACACACACACTTCACAGTTCCTGCATTAGATGAACACAGAGTAAACACAATATCACTGAGCCACCCGCCTGGGGCGAACGTGGAGGAGTTGGGGTTGCCCAGGGGTGACAGGGTCCACTTGTCAAGGCTGCAGTGCGGGCACAACACGGCCCTACAGTCATACGAGCATAAATTGGGAAATGTCCCTTCCGATCTCTGCTTGCGGTGCAGGGTTCACCCGATACGGTCGAGCACGTCATGACGTCGCGCCCAACCACTGCATTTGCTAGGCTCTACCATAACATCACGTCAGTGCGTGATGTATGGGAGCGCACGCGCGACAGCATCAGCTACCTCAGTGGTGCAGGCCTCCGAACACGCACACGTCGGTGATTTCCCGGGCCTCGAGTTGTACACTGGCCGTGGCTCCTTCATTTCAGGGTGAGTTGGGGTTGGGCAACAACAACAACAATAGGTAATTACAATCGTGTGACGTAATTCGCGAGATTCCCGTTTGCGATTAAAAACAGGGTAATGGTCGGGAAAATAGGGTTATAGTCGGAAACATCACAAATCATCAGAGTTTCATGAGTTATACAATCAACATTGTTGGTTAAAACTATTTCTACTGAGAGTTGCAGATCGAGCAGTTGTACAAATTTCAAAGTTATTTATGGGTACAGACTATGCGAACGGCGATTATTACAACAGTCAGTCTCTGAACTCAGTAAATGACATAGAAGCAGAACTGCGGTGAAATCACCTACAATATACACAATATTATGAGCTACATCAATGCCACCTGAAATTTCAGTAAACACTAATGAAAAAAGTTCTGCGTTGATACTTCAGGAGCTGTCCGGTAACCTGTGGTTTAAACCTAATTTTCAAAACAAATACCGACAGTAGAAGTCTGAATTCCTGGCCTGATGAAAGAGAATTCAGGTTTGTTAACGACCGTCAGCCTGTTGTTTATATATTAACCAACTCTATCCTTATTACTCATATTATTTGTACGCCGACTGTAACCGGAATTATTATGTGTAACTACTGGGTAATTCGACTATCAATTTGGTTTCACAGTCAGAGCACAGTAAGTGCAAAATGATCAGTTATGTTGATATGAACACAATTCTCTCTTGAACCTACAACAATTATTGCCACGAGGGAAAATTTGTTTCCCTTTACAAAGTGGTGAGAAAATGGTGAGGAAGTTCGGCTCCACGGATTATTTGACACAGGAATATTCCCAGTCATTTTTAATTCTGGATTTACATCGGGGAGAACAGTGCGGAATTATATAAAATATCGCACGTAGCACGATCAGAGAAGTAAATGTTGTTTACTTCTTTACAAATATGTGGCAATTAGTCATTGTTATAGTCCTATGCCGAAATAAGATGAAAACAATAAAGTACACGAAAAAAATTATAATATTTGTTAACACGTAAATGAGAATGTCAGAAAAGGGAAGATGTTGATTGTGTTATTTACCAAACATATTCGAACATGACAAAAAAAAAGAGATACTGAACCGTATGTAACATTTTTTTAAATTACAACAAATCGAAGATAGGTAAAAAAATATTCGTCAAGAAATTTTCCCGAATAAAAAATGCTTTGACTATCGTCAATAAGTCCGTACATACCAAGATTAGGCAGATCGAAGTCGCACGGAACTGGTTAGTCACGAAACCTTTGTGTCCAAAGATAGTCACGAAGGCTTTATGGACTATCGGTTTAAAAGATAGAGACCTCATTTTTAATTTCGCGTTTTGTTTACGACATACCTGCACAGAGATTGTATATTTTATAGCATGAATTTACACATTTGGATTTCCTCCAAACGTTTGACTGTAACCATACAATCATTAAAACTTACCTAGCCAAATACAATTTGATTTAAATGAAGTTTAAATAAAACGCGAATTATAAAATAAGGTCTCTATCTTTGTAACTGATAGTACATCGAAAATAGCTACTTCGTCCCCGTCAAATATTTATCACGTCAATTTCGGCATTTTGACATACACACATATTAACCGATTTCTCAGTCACCCTCTCTTCATTAGCCGAGTAGCTTAAGATATAAATTGTTCAATAAAGGTCCGACCAAGAACCATTCAAATTGTCTCCGCATAGAACATAAACCCGAGGCTTCAATCTATTATGGTTGAAGGTTCTTTGACTCGTCTCCAGGCCTTCCAGATGCTCCCGCGGGATTGGGATCATGCATGAGACGGCGCAATATCCAACTGGTTGGATCAGCTGCTCCAGAAGATTGAATCTCGCTCTTTAATCACTTCTTGCTCATGTGTTGCTTCAATCAATTAGTTAATCTGATATAAAAGTTCTCATGGGCCAGGTGTTCCTAGTTTCCTCCTGGGGCAAGTGCTAATAGTTTCCTCCTGTGACAGGTGCTCCTAGTTTCATGCTGTGCCAGGTGTTCCTTGTTTCCTCCTGAGACAGGTGCTCCTAGTTTCCTCCTGTGCTAGGTGTTCCTAGTTTCCTCCTGTGCTAGGTGTTCCTAGTTTCCTCCTGTGCTAGGTGTTCCTAGTTTCCTTTCGGGAAAGGTGCTCCTAGTTTCCTTCTGTGCGAAGTGTTCCTAGTTTTCTCCTGGGACAGGTGCTCCTAGTTTTCTCCTGGGACAGGTGCTCCTAGTTTTCTCCTGGGACAGGTGCTCCTAATTTCTTCCTGAGACAGGTGCTCCTAGTTTCTTCCTGAGACAGGTGCTCCTAGTTTCTTCCTGAGACAGGTGCTCCTAGTTTCTTCCTGAGACAGGTGCTCCTAGTTTCCTCCTGGTGCAAGTGTTCCTAGTTTTTTCTTGGGACATGTGCTCATAGTTTCCTGCTGTGCCGAGTGTTCCTAGTTTCCTCCTGAGACATGTGCTCCTGTGCCAGGTGTTCCTAGTTTCCTCCTGTGCCAGGTGTTCCTAGTTTCCTCCTGGGACAGGTGCTCCTAGTTTCTTCCTGTGCCAAGTGTTCCTAGTTTTCTTCTGGGACAGGTGCTCTTAGTTTCCTCCTGTGCCAAGTGTTCCTAGTTTTCTCCTGGGACAGGTGTTCCTAGTTTCCTCCTGTGCCAAGTGTTCCTAGTTTCCTCCTGTGCCAGGTGTTCCTAGTTTTCTCTTGGGACATGGCTCATAGTTTCCTGCTGTGCCAAGTGTTCCTAGTTTCCTCGCGGTACAGGTGTTAATAGTTTCCTCCTGTGCCAGGTGCTCCTAGTTTCCTCCCGTGCCAGGTGCTCCTAGTTTCCTCCTGTTTAATATAACGACCACTCTATTCACGAGCAGATTATCCTGTGAAGAGAGGAATCACGAAAGGTAAGAGCACGACTAACTCTCACGACTTTCCTAATTTCACCAAGAGAAAGACGGGTAGGTGCCTGGCACTCTTTATTCGTAGCTCTCCTCCCGTTAAATGTGGACCTCGGGCAGCCTTTGACGATTGAAATGAGATCAGAAATGTCCATGAAAAATAAAGTGTGCTGAATAGACAAGAATTTCCAGATCATAGAAAGTCCTGGATGTAATGAGTGCACATACTACAGAGCATTAGGAAGGCGCTATTGATATTACCCGACATTAGGGAGAACCATTACTGTTCGGCAATGTTACTTCCTCCGCTCGACGCCCATTTAATATCATTAATAGCTTCTTGTCCTGGAGAATTCAAGAGGTACTTTCCAGTGACGATGGCGGATGATGGCCGCAGAACTATAGCGGACAATTTTCTCTAATTTAACATGCATGAGATGAAAGATCAGAAATTTATTTCGAGTAGTCTGACCGAAATGACACATCCGAGCGGTTTTCAAACTGACATAGCAATGTTACCGTAGTATTGTCTTCACAGATGCAGTTTGGAAAAGCAAATCCACTGGCAGAGGATGTTTTTGCAGCCTGCCTGTAAATTCCTGGTGTTGTTCAAACAGCGTAACATTCGCTACACCTTGCTTGTAAATTTGCTGCTGTTGTTTAAACACAGCAATTACTGGCAGAGGATCCATTTGCAGCCTGCTTGTAAATTCTTGGTGTTGTTCAAACAGCGTAACATTCGCTACACCTTGCTTGTAAATTTGCTGCTGTTGTTTAAACACAGCAATTACTGGCAGAGGATCCATTTGCAGCCTGCTTGTAAATTCTTGGTGTTGTTCAAACAGCGTAACATTCGGTACACCTTGCTTGTAAATTTGCTGCTGTTGTTTAAACACAGCAATTACTGGCAGAGGACCCATTTGCAGCCTGCTTGTAAATTCTTGGTGTTGTTCAAACAGCGTAGCATTCGCTACACCTTGCTTGTAAATTTGCTGCTGATGTTTAAACACAGCAAATACTGGCAGAGGACCCATTTGCAGCCTGCCTGTAAATCACTGGTGTTGTTTGAACTCAGCGTCCGCTGGCAAAGGACGCTCGAGCAGTCATTGAAGGTAGGTAGACAAGCTTATAGAATAGCGCTTTATACCCCATCAACGCGCACAGTTAGCATTTTTTGTAGTACGTTTGTTTCCACTGGCCTCCCCAAACACACAACAGTTTCAATGTACAGCTCCAGGAGCACAGAAACAGGCTCGGGAGAAAATTATCTTTGCTTTAAACGTACGGGGTGTTTTGACGACTCTTTAGAAGAGGTTGTTGATCAATTAACTACTATTTGGCTAACCTAACATATATCGAACTTAATTATTTATGATAGTTTGAGGGTCTGGAGCTCAGCATCGAACATTTGTCACTTGTCCTCTAAATTGATCATTAGAGATCAAATCTAATCTCGGTTGGAGCAAAAGATGGTGACAATAATATAAACAATTCATCGTTCAAATAAACAATGATGTCAATAAAGCAAAAATTGAAATAGAAGGCTAATGCATCTTCATGAAGCCATCCTGCATCTGACGTCTGCGGCGAAATCCTTCCCGTTGAAGGACAAAATGACCGAAATTATTCTAAAACCAGTTGTGGATGGCCTAGTCAACGCGAAAGTTTTTGAGTTGATATGCGGTTTGCCTTTTCATGATAATATTAACCTTATTGTAGAACCACAGTACAGCTTGCAAAAAATAACTTCAGGTGTTCCTTCGTAAATAATTATCTTGAGCAAGATCTAAAGACTGGTTTCATAATTGCAAAGGTGTAACTTTTATGAAAAGGTTTATGTAGTACCCAAATTTACCAGCCTGATCCTCATATCTTATGTAAAATCATTACACACATGAGGGACACGAATGCTTTTAAAGTATGCGAGGCAACGAAAAGGGTCGTATTAATTGACTGACGGAAATGTAAATCTCTACATCACCT
>SDVV010013358.1:0-15138 GCA_016164225.1 Gammarus roeselii | reverse complement strand
TACCGAAACCATTTCGTTAACAGCAGGAACATTATCGAGGGTGTTTTGCACCCAACCTCTATTCTCTTCTGTGTCAACAGAATTAGCAATGTGCTGGAAATGCTCCCCCCAGACCCTTGCAATGTTTGCTTCCCCAGTTACGCCCGTCACAGCGAGTGGAAGTGCTTCCTTTTTAGGATTAAGTGACCGAATTTTTTTCCAGAAATCTTTACATTTACCTTCTCGCAATTTTGCTAGAAGAGCCTGCGCACGCAACTGTTGTTCGTTCTCTCTCAAAAACGCGAGTTCTCTACGAAACCGTGACTTTGCTATCCTCATTGCTACCGCAAGTTGACCTCCCCGAGGCCTTCCAGCAATATTCCAATTAAATACGGCGTCTCGTACAGCATAATTCAGTTCTCGTGCTCGTTCACCAGGTGGGAGTAACACGACGCCAGTTCTATTAGAGAAATGATGGATATTAGTTATGAAAAGACGATTGAACTTTAGTCTGCGGTCAAGTGACTTACGTTTACGAATATAATCTGAGAAGTTAGACCACATGTATGTGCCCTGATAATGGATGCAATGTTAGTTAGATTAGATTAGATCAGTGCCTCACTTCCAACGGAGCCTAACGTAAGTCATCGCACGTTTCCCTTGAGGCACGAAAATTCTCAATTCTGGTTGGGTTTTGCACCTTTGTGTTCGAGAACAAAAACATTACCGACATCTGAATTATTTAGAAATTTCAGCTGCTTTCAACCAATTAGAACTTTCGATTGCAGAAAAATGCAGCTACACGGACAATGTCAATTTCAATACTCTCTGACAAATGCAAGGCTTACAGCTACGCGGATCAGCTCAGTTTCAAAACTTACATGCTACATGCGGTCCATGAACGCGCCAGCACTCTTAGAAAAGAAACCTTGGTACTTTTATGCAGGTTTACTATCAGATTATTACTCAATTACAATAGCATTATTTCAGCGGACCGGTTTTCGCTACATGATATGGAAAGAAATGAAATGAGGGAAGGCAGAGGGCCCTCGTGCTTCAAAAGATCTCTGGCAGGTCCCAAAAGGTCTCAAGGGGGTTCCGCAGGGTTCCAGGAGGGTCCGCCAAATCCCTTCAGTCGTCAGAGTCCCCCGAGTCCCGTGGATCCTTCTGGTTCTTACGTCTCAACCCGTCTCGACTTGTCTCAACTCATCTCGAATCGTCGCCCACCAACTCGACTTGCCTCAACGTGTCTCATTTTGTCTTCATACGCCTCGACCAGCCTAGATTCGCCTCCCCCGTCTGAACAAGTACATCGTGGGCTGAATGAACCATTTCAATTATAGACATCACGCACTTACATTGTTTAAGAGGATAGGTTTTGCAGCTTAGAGAGTGGAGGAGAGACAGTCGGGGTCTCACGGGTCCCAATGGGGCCTGAGGGGGTTCCGGAGGGTCCCTCAAGGGCCCCGGGTCCACTAAGACCCTCGGGTCACTTGGGTACCCTCGTCTCAGCGCCTCTCGGTTTGCCTGGACTCCTCTCGATTCGTCTTGATTCGTCACCACCCCCTCCCTTAAGTCGACGTTCCTAAGCTCGTTTCGACACGTCTTGACCTGCATCAACTCGCCTCTCACCCTCTACTAATTACATTGTGGGCAGGAAGGGGTAATTTTCCTACTCGAGCATTGCATACAATCATTGTTCAGATGGGTGGGTTTTGCAGGGAAGGGAGAGGGGGAGCGAGCTCGCCAGGATATCGAAGGATCTCAAAAGGGTCCTAAAGTTTCTTAAGGGGGTCCTAAAGGGTCTTAAGGGGTCTGCAAAGGGTCCCAGAAGGGTCCAGGAGTGTCCCCCAAATCCATCGGGTCCCCTAGTACCCCGGGTTCCCTGGGTAACGTCGTCTCAACCCGTCTCGCGTCGTCTCAACCCATCACCAGCCCCGTCAACTTGTCTCCACCTGCCTCGGCCCGCCTCGGTCCCTCCACGCACAGTGTTATAGAATGCCATGGAAGACTTCCACACTCTAAGATCAAGATCAGCATCACTTCACCACTGTCTTCGAAACGCCTAGATGTGCTCGCACATTTATTATGCGCCCGGGAGAGCGCAAATCCTCCCACCGTAGGTTGGACTCGACTTACTAACACAACGCATAGTCCGAGATAGGGCCCCTTTGGGCGTCTAACGGTACATTATTCAATAGCTAATAAAACATTGATCCCAATACAAAAGGCATAGATGAAAAATCCAGCCACTGAAAAAATAAAAGCTAAAATTCTAAAGGAAGTGTTAATGACTTATAAAATGACTTATCATCCATTCCCGCTGGGTGGGAAAGGGATATGGTAGTGTCGTCAACATTTTTATAATATTTTTGGAGTGCTGTGGGGAATTGGAATAGTCAGTAAAGGAAATACGAAAATACCAAGTATCGACCCTTGAGGGATGCCATGACATACCGCAAGAGGTTCTAAAGAAACATTTTCAAAACGTCGAGTCTTCGAGTAGACGTCTTAGAAGCAGCATCAGCTAAAGTATGCTGCCGAGGAAGCATGACATTCTAGGACTGCGACGGTGAACCCGTGTCAAATGGGCACCCTGAGAGCTTAAGCACAGCTGTCGGAAGCGGCCTAACAAACAGCAGTGATGAAGCGACCAATGCCGACTCCAACAAGAATGGCCCAGGAGGAGATAAATGGAACCTGTGTCGGAAAGTATAAGGGAGGTCGCTCTGAGCATTACAGTATACTTCTGATATTTTCCAACATTTAGTTTAGGGTTGTGTTTTGTAGAAAGCGCTGGCTAATTTGAATCCAGATTCCCCGTTTAGATTAGAGAACAGTGGCCAAGTCAACCGGAGTTTCTGTCACGGGTTTTCTCGTTTCTTCTCTAGGTTTTATTTCCCGCATTTGCGGATGGCTTTAGACGCATTTCAATTAATGGGCGATATGCAGGGCGGGACCAAACACTGCATGCAACCTGTCACGCGCGTCTGTCGCTTCTCGTACCCCAGGTCTCCTCACGAATTGGGATTAAAAAATGAATGGTGTGTTGAGAGGTGAATGCGATGACTGCACTCCTAAACTTTTCGTGCTAACCGACAAGGGAATGTCCTGAAATGTCGTCGGATATATCATCCGCATCGTGCCACGCGACATGGGTCGAATATTCCTCCCGACCATTTTTTGTGTTAGAAGCGGAAGTTCTTGTGCAGAAGGGGTGTTTGGCCGATTGGAGAGAAGGGAAATGATGGCAGAGTTATGGTCACTCCCATGTGACGAAGGCACACGAGATGTGGCGCTAGTATGGAGGTGCTTGTGGAGAAAGATGATGGCAGGTTCACTTTTGAGGAAGCTTCGGGTGGGTGATCCACTGTTGAGAAGAACAAGGTTGAGTAAATATATCGTGTTATCCACTGTCACTCCAAGGTATCTGTGACCTCGTGTCTCCACATTCGTGGTTGCTGGGTTAGTTCTAAGGAGGAGTTCATTGCTTCCGAAAGTTTATATTTTGTGACGAGTAAAAGAATACTGTACTGTTATAGATCTTGTAATGAATGTTGTCACAGCAATTGCTTGGAGTTCTACTGTCAAGGGAAGAAGAGGGCAAGGTACTCTCTGGTGGATTAGGAGGAACACACCGCCCTGAGTAGTCACGCTGTGGTGGCCCTCTCGCCGGTGTGTAACGCATTAAATAATTGTGAGGATGGCAGTCTCTTCGAGTTTGATCTCCTGGAGAGCAATGGCTTACGTGCGGAAATCAAAGATAGTGACTCGTGTTTCTTGTTCTGAAGTCCCTAGCATTTGTACTGAAGAATCGTGTCGTTCACTTTGAATTTCATTTTCGTTCAGATCTTTATGGTCTGGAGGGATGACATGGCCTGTTGAAACTTTTTTGGTAGTCATGTCATGTCTGCCAGGCGTCCTGGATATTGGCGGCAACAATTCAAACAATCCCAGTTCTTGAAACCCTACATAAAAAAAGAAATTACAAGCTCAAAAAGCAAACAAAAAAAGGCGTACATTCTCCTCCTACCGAAACACTGTCAACCGTGAACACGGTCATTCTAGAAGATCACGTCCCCACACAGCGGACATACTCGCGGACGCTGGACTATTTGGGAGAACCAAGGTGCTGGTTTGCATTACGATTTCAGGCACGAGTGCTTCGTGGCCGATTTATCTCGTGTCCTGACGCAGTCGAGAATCGATCCTGTTGGTAAGATGTTCTGGCGTAGTGAATTGCATCAAATAATGGATATAAATCGGTCAGCGTCTGTAGCCCAACTTGCTGCCGTTGGTGGACTGTTACTCGTCTTCTTACTGTGTGGTATACGTGGCTGGATATCGATCACCTCCTGATCGTCATCGGGCATGTCAAGGTCTTTTTGTTTTTCCCCCTCGTTTTTGTAACGGTGATGCTCGTTTTGTGATAAAGTGAGTGAGCAGCATCTTCGCGCAATCACCTCATCACGGCCACTCTCCTCTATTACGGGAGCAGTTGTTGGACTGAGTGCGATAGTGTTTCTGACAAAAGGAGGGTTAATGTTTATGTTTTAGAGGGTCAATCCCCACTGGAGCCCAGACACGAGCCATTGCCAGCTCCTCCGTAGTACGTAGCTACTGAGGGGAGGTGTTGAGATCGTGTTTGTAATTTGTTTCGGCGGTGTATGGGTACCATCTACAGGGTTAGATTTCCTAGTACAATTAAACGGCCTGCTACCGAATGACCTTGTGCGTATATTGTATGTAAGTTATTTTTTTATGATCGATTGGTTTTGGGTAGTCTTGGTTGCTTGTCTCGTATAGACATAACAGTGAAAGCACCTTGATTGAAAGGCTTTGCATTCCTATACTTCGCGGTTGCCGGCGCAACTCCTACAGCGGGGAGGTGCACCTGTTTTGCTAACTTTAATCACGTGGACGTACTCTGTTTCAAAAATACCTACACATTGCAGGTATTTTTGAAACTGAGAAATTTAATTTTTGCCTAGTTCACCGGCAATTACATTTAATTCTGGTGCACCATCTATTGGGAATGTAATTGTGCATTCCCTGGAACGGGTTTTGATCCAGTAGTAGCTTTAAGTGTACAGAAAGTCTAGTCATTCGAGCGGGAGTCAGCGGCGCAAAACGTGCAATCCAGAGTCAGCAGTGCGGAGGGTAGCGGAAGGCATGGTGCGTGGAGAGGACGGAGACGACTCTTTCGGATAAACGTAGAGCTTATATATGTTAATAGTATGGTAATAGGTTGTATATAGGTATTTGCATTTCAATGCTTGGCATACAGTATTGCAACCTCGTTGCATGTCATGTTGCATATATGCATTTTCAATTCTGCTCCTCTGAATGCTCCTCTGAATGTTTTGCGCAGCTGACTATCGCCCCATCCGCACCAAAAGTGACTCTAGAAAGCACGTTTTTGTAGTCATATCTACTACTTACTGCAGTCAAACGCATTTTGGTCAATTGTTGGGCTGTAGCAAGAAGTGTACGTTTATCGTCTGGTGGAATGGAAGGACGTACATACTTCAACAGTTACGTTACGTTGAGCAAACGGATAACTTGTCGTGTAGTACTTTAACGAGAATTTACGACGTGGGTTAGATGCTTAATTCTTGTTTGTGAACTCCATCCGGTTCACCCCCTAGATTTAAGTAATTTATTTTGTTAGGCAATTTGCTTGCCCCGCTTGCTTTAGCATTATAGAAGACAGTGAGTGGGGAATTGTCCTAGTTCTTTTTCTCGGAGAAAGGGTCAGCCTGGGGGAATTGTAACTTAGCTTCTTAATTCCTCTCGACAGCCAACCTAGTGGTCTCCTTGAAACTGGAGAATATTTACCTTTTTTCTGAGGCTAGTCTCTTGTCCCGTGCAATGAGCGATATACTTCCAAAAGATGCAACGGCACTCTTCGGATAGGCACGACTGCGCATGATCCCGTCTGTCGTGGTCTGTTAGGGAACTGTGAGAAACTTTTGCTTTCCTTTACAATTTGTTTGACTGATGGGGTAATTCCGGTTGTGAGTTAAGGTAAGGTTTTCTACGTAATCTAGAGGGATATTATAGTAAAAAAAATATTTGTTGCGCTATGAAGTCTGCGTTTCAGGCTTCGTCCACAAAGTCTACTTACAGTAGAAGTCCGGCGATAAACTCATCAGCCTGCACCTTCGTGAGTTTATCGAGATAAATCAAACCCAAACTCTTGGAGTAGGTTAGGCGGGGTGAAACTTTGCATGTCTTTGAACACATGCTTGTCCCGGAAAGAGAGCGTCAACTGGTGTGCCTCTACTTTGACAGTGTAACCATTTTCGCCGCTGGTGGCGATTATTAAAACTGCTAGGTCAAAAATACGCCCAATTCATTGCGGAAAAATTGACCTCGTCAGGGTTAAATCAAATAACTTTCGATTGCGGTATTTACGAATGCTGCTGCGTACAGGATCGGGAAGAATTGACACTTCTCTACATAAACGTATTGTTGTATCTGAACGTTGAGGGGTGGAGAAACTACCTTGCTTGCACAGATGTTTGGGGTTTAGTCTTCTTCGTATAGTCCGATATGTCTTCCGAAAGAGATAAAAAATTTCCGACGATAAGTTAGGTCAGCGAGTAGGCTTTGTAGGTAGCACGGGGGAAATAAAAATGCTCTTCGGCCTTCTGCAGAGTGCCACTTGGTGGCGTGTCCGGCCCATGGTGGCGTGTCCGGCCCATGTCTATATCCATTAAGTGGTTGTGAGTTATACATGTGTGACCCGTGCACAAGCGGTTGATGAACACTTGGTCTCTTATGTTGGAGAACTTGATTTCCAATTTTCCAAACGAGAGTTTGACTGTGAGCATCTTTTGTCCACTCTGTTGCCACATATCATTCCATCTGGATGTTATATGGGAGTTGATGATAGAGAATCAGTCCCTGTAATATGATGCGAGAAATTGTTCTAGATGGGTAGCCGTCAATTTAGCAAGCGGGTCCGCAAGCTCATTTCCTCTTATTCCCGCGTGCCCAAGAATCCAATAGAATTTGACCGGTTGACCCGTCTCGGACATTATAAAGAGATCGTGCTTCATTTTAAGTAGAGCAGGGTGTTCGTAGTGAAAGTTTTGAGCTAAGTGAGGGCACTCAGACTGTCTGAGAATACGACGTGCTTAGGGAGACGATCTGTTTTTGACATAAAGATGGCTAGTTCGATCGCGTGAAGCTCTGCAGAGAACATAGAAGCCTATTGTGGGAGGGTAGCCAAGCGTGGGATATCCCCGCACGCAGCGGCGACTCCCACTCCGTCCGCGGTTTTGGAGGCGTCAGTGTATACATGGCTGTGCTCTGAATATTCTTCCTTGAGTAGTCTCAGAAATTCTTGTCGGTACGTGTTTGTTAGAGTAGTTGTTTTTTGGTATACTTGCCGATCTAGGTTGACCAGTGGTGAATTGATCATCCATGTTGATGAGTTGACTTGAAGAATTTGGTAGGAGAAGTAAGGTCTAATAGCCGTACGGTTGATGTTTAGCGTTATGAGTAAGTTGGCCACGCGTAGGGGAAACGATGACCAAATATTCTTAGCTGCGAAGAGGCGTTTATCGAGAATGTTGGTGATGTGGTTTAGTGCTGGGTTGTTGATTATAGGCTTCTAGTCTTAAACTAGTACTGTAGCGAATGTTTGTGTCGCCGGATCGAAAGTGTAAGCTCGTTAACCCACGTAAAGGGATTCAATGGGAGTGGTACGGAACGCACCGGTTGTGATACGCATAGCGTTGTTTGCGATGATTGTGAGAGGTTCGGGAGTGGGTTTGGCTGTTGAACCGTAAACCACAGCTCCGTAGTCTCTGCGTGATTGTATTATTGTTCTGAACAACGTCATGCCGGTATCCATGTCGGCACCGAATTTTAGGGATCTTCGGTGCCGACAAAATCGCGTGGCCGGTGGGGTCATCACGTAAGTTTAGGGTCCCAGACAAGACCCAGGAATTTTATCGATTCTTCATATACTAAAGGGGTGTTGTGCAGCGTTCGTGCTGGTTTCAGATGTAGGCCGGGCACAAGAGTAAAGTGCATGCTTTTAATTTTAGAGTGCATGAATTGGAATCCGTTCAAGGAAGCCCAGTTCCATACTAGGCTTAGACACTACTGGAGTTCATTTTAAATTGTTGAAAGGCCAGGGTGTCTATAGCTTATCTTTAGGTCGTCCACGTACAGTGATGAAAGTAGTATTCCGTCACGAGGAAGAATGCCGGCTATCTGATTGATTTATAGGATGATTTGGTTTGGCCTCATTTCCACCAGAGCCTCAACGTGTGTCATGGCTGGCTCCCCCGGAGGATACTCGAGGATAAAGCGAATGTTTCTGAGGAAGCTTCCCTGGGAGACGTCCATTTCTTGATAATACGACGCCAAGATAAAACGTGGTATAGGCGACCTCTCAAGCCTTTGCGGTGTAGATCCTTCATGATACCAAGTTGTGTCCTAGGTTTTTCAACGTAGGAAAATATGGAAACCACATGTTCCCCTTGAACGAAAATCTGTCGAATGTCTGATTCTAGTCGTTCGAGGAGGTCCGATGTGAAGTGGCGCTTGCAGCCACCGCACTGAATGTTGTTGAGGCCCGCGTGCATGTCAAGGTAGTCAACTAGGCGTGAGTTTATCATTCTTTCCATAGTCCTACAGAGAACGCTGGTAGGGGCAACGGGGCGGAATTATGTGGGTTGTTGAAGCATTTTCCGGGTTTGGGTATCGAGATAATTACAGATTCCCGCCATTAACCGGGAAAAATGAGTTCGAATACATTTAATGAAAACTTTTAGTAGATTTTCAAGAGCACCGTCAGGAAGATGTTTGATCATATTGATGTGCACTCGGTCCAGCCCGGGTACGGTTTCACGAGTATGATCTATAGCATATTGTAGTTCATGGGGGGAGATAGGGTTGTTGTAGAATTCTTCGTAGGCGAATGAAAAATCTATATGTTCGCTTTTTCTTATTTTTTTCTAGTTGAAAAGCAGCCGTGTAGTTTGTTGATTGTGATATCTGGCTCAAAGTTTGCGCTAGTGAATCCGCAATGTCCGCGTAGGAAGAATAAATTGTGCCTCAGTCTGACAGAATGTTGAATGGTCGCTCGGGGCTGCCCTAGATATGTCTAATTTTTTCCCAAGCTTGGGAGAGCGGGGGGTTTCGGTTGATTGTGTTGGCTAATTTATTCCAGCTCTCTCGCTTCGTCTCCACTCTATGTTGCCCTTTTCTACGCTACTTGGTTCCAGAAGAAACGTGCTCGACGGAAGGTCGTGCACTTCCTATCAGGTGTGTATTTTGCTTCTTGCACCTCCAGCACCACAATGGTTTTGGGAAAAAGGTTGAAGGTAAATATTGGGGGATGCATGAGACAGCTTCACTATGGATTTGCTCGCATAGACGTATGACGAGGTCGTGCTCTGAGATGCCGTAAGAATTAGAGGCCATCCTTATCGCGCCAGGCGATATGTGCCGAGTATTCCTCACAGCTGGCTTTCCGGTAGTTGAATCGAAGTCCAGTTCGTCAGGATTGTCTGATTGACTGTTGAGGAGTGATGTGATGACTGGGTTTAAGTCACTTTCGGGTGTTGAAGGCAGGACTCTCCAAACAAGTTGGGCTGCTAGTGTGGCAAATATATTAATAAATCGATGTCGGTTTCACATTCGGGGGTGATCCGAGTGGGTTATTTGTCGTTGAGAAGAACCAGGTTGTGTATGCCTATGGTCTTGACCATTATCAATCCCCTGGGGTCTGTTTCCACGCATTCCCACACTTTGTAGTAGCTTTTGAAGTCTCCAAGGAAGAGTACGGGAGAGGGCAGTTGATTAAGCAGTTCGGTCATTAGTGTCTCCGATAGATCACGGATTCGTGACGAGTAGATAGATACCACTGTGCATATCTTAATACCAACAGTTTAGAGTTCTGTCCTCAAGGGGATGGGGTGGTGTGGTAGGTTTTGATGGATCATTAATGCCACTCCCCCGTGGGCAGCCACATTATAGTGGCCTTCGCGGCGATGGATGACGTATTGAGGGATTGTGAAGGTGGCGGTATCTCATAGTTTGGTCACTTGTAGGTCTATCAACAAAGGTTGATGAGTGAAGATTAGGGCTAAAATTAATCTTTCTTGCTGCTAAGTTCCTGGCAATTCCACTGAATTATTGTACTGTGGTTCATTTCAAACACGGTTCACGCTCAGACCGTAATGATCTGGAGAGGTCGCGTGGTATGTATGAACTTCCGTGGTGTCCGTGTCAATGAGCTTGCACAGGAGTCCTAGATCTAGATCGATCGCGAGAGCGTCCTCTTTCTGCAAACTGTGGTCTGCTAGAATCACTGCGTTTGCAGCTGTGAGTGCTCTTGTAGGAGGAGGAGGACGAGAAGGAGGTCCGTTCCTGGTGTTCTTAAACTGTATGGTTGGCTGAATAGTAGCCGATAGGATATTTCAGTCCAGTGAGGTGCATGATCGATTGGTGATTTCGGGTCGTTCGCGCGAGAACGACGCAGGCGATTGTCGTTATCGCTTGTAAGGTGTTCAGAAAAGAGTCGATTTGTGCACGATATTTTCTAGTTCATGCAATGTTGTTGTTAATTTCCATGCTCGGTCATCGGCTCCGTCATCTCTGGCCGTAGTAAGACCCTGTCCGTTAGGATTCGTTCCTGCCAATCATTGAACCCGGTTTTTAACAACGCCCTGATTGAAAGATGGTATAACCTCCCGTTGAATATTTATTCTGTCATATATGGAATTATGAATATACATAAATATGTAAATATACACATATGATTTGATGTAAGCCTCATTTCCACCAGAGTAAATATACACATATTTATACACATATATTATACACATATATCATTAGACACATAATATACACATATTTTATTCGACTAGACACGGTGGTGTGAGGAGTAAAGTAGTGAGCGCAATCCTGGCCTAATGTCTGGCCTGATCTGTGACAATAGCGAACCCGTCAATGGGGTACACGAGACCAGTGGCGTAGTGGTGGAAGGAGAGGATGTCGGGAGTCCAACAAATAGCTGTGGCGCAGAAGTCATGGCAGACCCCAATACACATGGGAAAACAAAGTGGATCAATAGTCCCAATAGCTCTAAGGAACCCAGGAAATGGTCTCTTCATCGTGAGTACTGTCCTGTGGTGGGTCGCCAGCCACTTGCACATGAACAATTTCACGACCTTCACGGAGCCCTTGATCAACTCATTCGACCTGCAAGATATTGCTAGAGGGATTTTTACCGACAACTCTGATGATATCAAGGCAATCGGAGGCAACCCGAGAAAACCGAATACGCTGCTCAACAAATTCGTGCAGTAATGCACAGGTGTAGCTTCTCCGAACTACCGTCTTTCCTACCTGGAGCTGATGTGAGTAGACTGATCAACCAGGAGGGTAGCAGAGCGGCCAGTAAGAAGGTCAGCAAGAAGGGCAGCAAAGAGGTCAGTGAGGATATCACCAAGGAAAAGTGTTCCAGCTGCGGGCAATGGAACGACGGTGGACAAACAAAAAAGAATAGTTGATCAGGCAATAATGAAGAGACAAGACGAATCTGAGCTAGACAAGAAACACAGGCTAAAGTCTCGCCAATTAGAGAGGATATTAAAACTGTCAAAGCAACCATGGCCCGCTTGGAAGCAGGAGCCATGACTGCTTACAGGAGCGCATTAATCCCTAACGAAGGAGCTACGAAGGAGCAACCAAGGATTGTTAACATAACGGGCGTATCTGTATCTTACCTCAACACAACAACCACCGCGACAACAACCAAATCCACGCAACCTCTCACCTCTCACCCTCCTCCACCGCATACTCTCAATCAACAACTTCGCATCGCCCAACCCCCAAAGCTAACCTCTCAACCGGCTGATGTAGTTTTCGAGCTGCTGGGCGTAGCGGCGGAATTCAGTAGAACGAAAGATACGACAAAAGGGGTGGTCACAAAACAAGAAGCAACAAAACAAGGAATTAAGAATGAACCGGCTGGGCTGCGCAAACAACCAACAGACAAAGTATCTGCTACTAAAGTATCAGAAGGTGGCCAGAAGAAAAAAGAAGAACAAAGCATCTAATTGGAACTGGTCGTAGGACTACTGTGGGGGCCTTCCCCACACAGAGAATCAGCATTTATGTCCTATCTAGGGCGACATCACCTACCAGCAGATGTTGAGTGAGGTACGGCGACCTACAGAAGATGACTGCTACTCAGTTGAAAAGATGAAGCGGCTCGGAAATTTTTCCGCGTTTAAAATTAGTCCGAGCTGCCTACAAATTATTCAGCTGGAATCACCGGATGTCTGGCCAGCAGAGACCGTGTACGAAACTTCTACGTAAACAAGAAGAATGACGAGTCCTCGGATAAAAGCCAGTCAACGTGTACTTCCTATCATGCTCTCTAATATGCTAACTCCCATCGATAATCTTCGCTTGGTCACTTTTAATTGTAATGGATTTAATAGTACAGAAAGCGTGTTGCGAAAAATTTAGGTGCAAATAATTATATATGTGCGTTACAAGAGACATGGCTGTTCAAACATGATCTCCCTTTTAGTCTTTCTAGAGCCGGCTGCTTACATTCTTTTGACAACTCGTCAATAAACTCAGAGGAAGATATACCTAGAGGACGTCCGTATGGTGGATTGACTTTCTTAACGTCTGATAGGATTAATCCGCATGTAAATATATAACCGTACTATGATGATAGGATGCTCGGGTTAACATTGCAAGCAAAAGGAATGTCATTTCTTTACATTAATGTGTATCTGTCCTACGTCGCTCATCATAATGAAGAGCTGGTCTTAGCGTAAATCGAGAAACTAGAGGCTGGTTTTAGGGGATCGAATCATGATCATGTTTGTGTTATGGGGGACTTTAACTGCCACCCAGGCAGCAGAACATTTAGCGAAAGGCAGGTACTTCTGGCGGACAATGAACTAGACTTTGTAGATGTGGCATTGCTGTCACAGGGTATATGTTGTGAATCATACGCCCTTGTCAGATCCCTTGTCGCTTTGTGCAGAGCTCTCATTACGTGCGCTCCCCATAATGGCATAAGTGGATGCAGCCACTCAATCAATAAACTTCCAGCTCAATGAGATTGGCAAAACATAAATGTTTTGTTCAATTCTTATCAATAAGCTGGCTATTCTGCCACCAAAGTTGATTCAAATTTATGTGAATGCTGATATGGATAAATTAGATGAGCTCTATGGGTGTAAATGCAATGCACTTCTGGTCTGCAAGAGAAGCCTTCGAGATAAAAACGCAGCGCGGAAGGCACCGAGTCCTGGGCTGGACCAGGCATGTGGCTGTCTTGCATGACGCAAGCGTTGCGGCCTCTGGGCAATAGCGAAATGCTGGGAAACTGCGAAATGGTCCCGTGCATAGGGGAAAAACAGAACGAATAGCACCTGTAAATACGCACTTCGCTTTTGTAAGAAGCTTGATCAATGGGCGGATGATCGATTTCTGGAAAGAGATGAAAATTCTGAAACTGAAAGACAGCTCTTTTTTCTCAATATGCGTATGGTATAACAGGGGAGAGAAATATTGCTGAGATGTGGTGGTGCGACCATCTTGATGGCATAATGAAATGTCAACAACGATGCTGACTCGATTATAATTGAAGTCAGCATTGTTGTTGGCGGTTAACCAGAAAAACAATAATAATATTGACGAAGTGAATAAGTGGGAACTCAGATCAGTCGTTATGAAATTAAAAAATGGAAAAGCAATAGGGAAGGATGGTATACCAGCACAAGTTTTTAAGTATGGTCATGTTTAATTCATCCATGTCATGTCTATTTTCTTCACAGGCTGCCTTAAGTTAGTTTCTTCACTGGCTACCTTTTCTTCACTGGCTGCCAACCAAAGTTACTTTTGAATGTAGTTGTAAGCCCTATTATAAAACAAAGACAAAATGTGAGACAGGTGTAAGCAATTACAGACCAATATCAATTGCTACTTCCGCATCGAAGCTACTTAAAATTGTGATTCAGAACAGACTTGGCGAATGTCTCCAAACAACATCAAACCAATTTAGCTTTAAGCCTCAACATGGAACGGAAATAACTAATTTTACCGTAAAACCAACAATGTGTCCTCGTCAATGTGTTTGTGTCTTCTAGAGGCCAAAAAAGGCTTTGACCGCGTTAATCATTGGACACTGTTCAAAATCTTAATTGAAATGGGGCGCATGTGCACCTCGTAAAACTACTAAAATACTGGTACCAACAACAACAATTTGCGTTTCGGTGGGGAACTTCAACATCAAATCCGTTCCGAACAACAACTGGAATAAAGCAGGGAGGCCTTCTTTTACCCCACCTAATCAATGTATATGTAGACAGCCTAGACGAGCGTCTAGCTGGGTCGCTATCCCTGGCGCTAAATTCTTTTGTAGCTAACGTCAGATCAACCCCTATCATCTCCGCCAACTGCCTTATCAGCCCCAAGTTGTTCCGACTACCGTCCTACCTACCATTTTTTAACAGCGAACATTCATAGCGTTCCTGTCACACCGGCCACTGTCATATCTGCCAGTGACATTCAATCTGTTTCAGCCCACGTCAGAATCAGCCACCAGTCGTACCATTTTACCGGTTATCACTTTAATGAAGGATGCCGCCGTGGCCGAGTGGTTAGCGTATCCGACTGCAGTGTCAGCCTCTGGTGCAGCATGTCGCGAGTTCGAGCCTCGGCAGGGACACGGCGGTCTTGTGGCGGGGAGATTGGGCTCCTCCCCCCTCTGTGTCTGCCTAACTTAGCCACCCCCCTAACTAGGGGGAAACGGCTGTATGTCTATACATACTTTAATGAAACTTTTCCTGCCTAACCTAACCTAACCTAGGGTACGTGTTTCTAACCCGCGGGGCAAACATACGTATTTTTGTAGGGTACGTAATGCCGTTTTTTAGCGTTTTTTTATTGAAGTTTCATCAAAGTGATAACTGTTAGGTTGGTACGCCTGTTTCGGTGTAATGACTGTGGCAGATATGACAGTGGCAGATTTTGAAGAGGTGGAAAAGGCGTGTGGGCTGAATCATCTTTAGGTAGAAAGCACATGGGATGAAAGATTTTTAGCGGTTATGACAGTGTCCGGCCATGAGAGTGAGGTGAAGTGAAGTGGCGATAGTGCGCGTGTGC
>SDVV010013357.1:0-15138 GCA_016164225.1 Gammarus roeselii | reverse complement strand
CGATCCAGTGCAGATGTGGGACATGGACACACAACACAAAACAATGCACTGGTGTCCACAAAAATAGAGACATACCACATGGCTGGCAATGCTTTAACTGCCACCCAACCCATAACATCAATACAGATATCAAATATCGTCACGTACAACTTCCATTGAAAAATATCGTCACACACCCTCGTACAACTTCCATTGAAAACAGACTAGAGGTGTAATCGGTACACATTAAATCACAAGAAACTAAGTATTTTATTTAACAAATACATCCCTTCATCAAGCTCATGTCAACCGTAGTTCATACCTCAACAACACGTCTCATTCGGCTCCCCCAATCTCAGTTAGAATTTTCAATGGGCAGTTCACCGAATCATTTCTTATCACTTCCCAATAGTCTTCAATTATCAACTTCGATCCGCTATCCTCAAAAAACACATACTTTGCGATGACTACGCGAGTAGAAAGAGAAGACTAGTACACAGCCTCAATAGAAATCATTGAACACAATGTCGATATCACTGAATATACATCTAAACATCTCACCACCATCCGTAACCATACAGACACAACACACACCCAGCGGATTTTGACCATGGCGTTATTTACCCTCTGCAGATTCAAACCCCGTAATCAGAAATAAATGCACAAATTCGTGAGCAACAGACGAACTTTTAGCGGATGTGCTGGCAAACATCATACTGGCGAACCTTAACGCCATAATGCTAGGAACTTATCAAGAGCCTCAACAAAAATACTGACAGTCCTACCAATTTCACTCGCACCGCACCATCAAACCATCAACAAGCAGGTACACCCAACAAACAGTAGCCCCCTACCACACCATCCAGACAAAAGGAAAATTCTCAAGCAGTTACACAAATTACGGATTGAATCAAACTTTGACCCTCTTTACATCAGCAATAACCATAGCCGCCATTAGCAAGACCAAAAACTCATCAGTCACGGGCTCTGACGGTATAACCACACATTCATCTTGAACACCTAGGCTAACACGCCATCAGGACTCTCCCAGACATCTTTAACCTCTCTGTTCTACATAACACCATTGTAGACACCTGAAATAATAGAAAATTTTACCCATTCTGAAGCCCAACGAAGCTTCCACAGATTTTGACTCATACAGACCTATTTCTTTTCCTCAGAATCCCTCGAAATTTTTTAGAGAGACTGCTTCTAAATAAGTCAGGACTTCGACACCGTTCCTAGACACGTCCTCATGAACGAAATGTTCAACACAAACATCCATCTAGACTAAACTTATGACACTGGAATGAAATTCAAACGTCACACAAAAAAAGGCAGCTCTAAAGCCAAACGAGATCCGGGTACTTATCACAACTACCTTCAAGGAATCAATTGCAACACAAATCAATTCATCACACCAGTCATTTCAATTCAAACAATGCCGGGTCCTCTGACCTTGCTCCTACACACATTATCTGCCTTCTAAGAATACTGAACACAGCCTTGATTATTGCAAGGGCTCTCCACAGACTGCTCCCATTCCCATCTGCATGAGAAAACCGAAGTTTGCTTTCTCAAACATCATCTTGATATTAGTGAAACACAATTTTTAACAAGACAGCGGACCCGGCCCATCCCTGCCGCCACCTATTGAACCCCCGTCGAGCCTTTAAGAACTTCAGTGCACGAGAATGTCTCGGTAATCTAATCTTACCTTATGGAAATTAAGACACACATGCATTTTAGCCTTAATGAGGGTAAGAGGCTCTGTTTAATAGTTCAGTCATTTTTAACTGGTGCAGAAGGTTTATGAAATGGATCAAAAAAGTTAAATAATGTTAGGAGTCCACGGAAGATTCGTTTAGTAAGGCATAAATGTATGCGCGGGGGACCACCGGGACTTCACTTCATGCACTACAGACAGATACAGACAATTGTATACAACGTACGCGACGTTCTCTTCCTGTCCTGCAGGCTAGACTGTGAGAACGCCGTAGGAGGCTCTTGAGAAGCTTCACGACAACGACAATTTTTTCTACTTATATGTAAATCGTAAAAGAAATGCCATAACCCACTCGCAGAACATTTCGGCTCCCTTTACACCAGGATTCTTCAGCCTACAGAGATCACATCAATGCATAAACATTCACTCACACACTTCATAGCTGGTGCACTAACTGAGCCTACATGGTCCTGCTGAGTCACCCACCGGAGTTGGGGTTGCCCTGGGAAACGAGGTTCGTCTTCCAAGACTTCTGTGAACGACCCTTCAGTCATACCAACATTGACGGGAACTCCCCCTCTGATCCGTACCGGGTGGATGACTTAGTGCCCAGCTATTGCATCTGGGTGGCTCGATCATAATGTCACGTGGGTGCCGTGCTCTGTGGGAACGTAAGAAGACGGCATCAACTTTCTCAGAGCTGTATGTCTAAAACAGAGGCTTGCACCGATTGTATGTCTAATGCAGAGGCTTGTACCGATTGTAGCGTTCTCAATATGCGCATGTCGGATCCTCCACCGCTAGTACAGCTAGGGTTAAGCAACAACAACCGAGTGCTTATCTCGCTCCCTACTCAAACACTTGCTCTGCTCCAAGCATAAAAACTTCGGACCCCTCTTAGCAGTCTGGATCACAGGTATCGCCGATGTGGTGTGAGAAACCTAAGGGCATTGAGTCTTCACGCCAGTCGCTTTCACTGGAACTTTGATAGGCATTATTGTAAATCACGTTTTCTTACGTGCCATTTACGGATTCTGTTATTTTATAGTAAACTTTTAAGTTAAGTTTTGTTACGTGTCAGTTACCGTTTCTTTTCTTATGTGGAATTGTTCATAAAGGATATAATTTAAGTTTTGTCAATTGAAGTTTACGGCTTATGCTTTTAGGTACAGATGATGAATTATCCGTTTACTTGAGTTTTGTCACGTGCCATTCCCGATTTCTGGGTTCTGGTGGATTTTTTAATTTCAAATAATGTACGTCTCTAGTTCAGCGCAAAGTTACTCTATTCGAAATAAAACGTCATCTATAACTGGATGCAGCACTAGTTGCTGGTTTGACGTCTGGCGCGCTAGAAAGCTTCGTCACTCGTATCTAATATAATGGTTAGTCTCTAACGAAGAAATAGTCAAAGCATTTCCCACTTGAAATTTATGTTCAATTTGTATATAGTTCTTGAAAAAATTTGAAAATTGAAATGAAAACGTTCGTTTCGCGTATGTGTTAGTCTTTAATTATTGACAAATTTACTTATTACGAATTAAAATGCATTCCTGATTTGAGGTTATGTGAACTATTGATCAAGTTCCCAGTAGCTAATCATTTGGTGCTGAGGGGATTAGATTGGACCGATTAATTCATCAGTGATGTTCAAACAAATGCCGAACTGAAATCCTTATCAAGTTTGAACACTTGTTAAAATTGTCCAGATTGTTTCTGCTTTCATGGGTATTGTTTAACAAAGAAAGAACCTATTATTTCAACTTGACTTTTATTGATTTTTCAACTATTTTTGTGAGTGAGCGCAAGTGGCAGATGAAGTTTTGGAATAGTTGTTTGACGCAATTTACAATATTGAGCTACTCAGCGTGTCGGGCGTCGAGTGCCCGCTTCACGGGGCCAGTCAGGAACGCACGACTACGCACTTCGAGAGATAGGGCGTAGGTATACGCGTAGGCATTACGCGTAGTTGGGCCTGACTGAGAGTATCTGTCAGTCCGTCAGGTAGGCAGATATGCAGACGAAAGGGTCATAGCTCGCTACTATTTGTGTAAAAATAAGTGTTTATGGTTGCATTCGCTGCTTTAATTAAATGTGTGGCAGCGAACTTTATTTTGTTCAAGTGGATGTAGGAAGCGCTACGGTCATATAACATTTTGGTGAAGACAGTGTTCATGATGAACAAAGACAACTGGCTTTATTTCGTTACGGTGATGAAATAGTCTTGCAACACAATTGCGCTGTGGTAATGAAAGGGCTTCTTGATGAACTTATATATGTAGTGGCACCCATCGCCTATGTTCAGTTGTGGTCGGTCCATTTAACGTGCACGATCCTCATTGTAGTTACGGCTGAAGAGTGGTCCAGTTTAGAAACTGTTCCCAGGTGTGCTGCAAGCTCTGTATTGTCGATGAGTTATGCTATTAGAAACAGTTAGTCGTGAGTGGTTATGTGGAGCAGTTGCAACAGTCACTCCGTGATACGAGCTATGACTGCGCTATTGTTATGCGTGCATAGACATTACGACGTTTCCTCATAAGCTGGAGGTTGACTTGGGATAGGTGGTTAGAGGTAGGAAGGTGCATAGTGTTACCACCCAAAAAGCCGCAATACGTTTGCCAAGACTCGTACACCCAACATAAACCACAAGAGACTGACACTGCAGTCGGGCCCACTATCCTCTCTGCCCTCACGGCGGTATCGGGCCAATTAATAACCGTGTCATACTAATGGTATTGTTGGAGCTGATATCTCGCTTCGTATCCAGCATCGCCGTAAAGGGATATTAGTTTAATGTGATTACCCTCAACCAGGAGGCAATTCAAAATTGTGTAAGATCTTTTTTAATTGTCACCCATCTAACAAAGTCATTGATTTAATACACCTAATTACGGGCTACGAGCGAAGAGGCAGCGGTGGAAATACTCGCCAATTTGGATATAGCCTATTTGAATGTCTTTCTTTCAGTATTGTAGGGAATAAAAAAGTACTACAGAGTGATTCACTTTGAGGTGTAGCGTTTGCGCGCATGAATTATTGTATGGTTCATGTACGTAATTTGAAGCTGAAAAGTATCCATTTACGTTAATGTTGTCACACAGAACTACTGACGCAACTATCGTTCTGCTAAGTCGCACTGACTAGGGATTTGTAATCAAATTATTATCTCTCAACGTTGTGGAAAAAGGATTAGCAAGAGAGTACCCAGTTTAATTGACGCAAATAAAGTGTAGCTAATTGTACTTTAAATAAGTAATAAAAAAAATCTGCTCACTGCTGTCGATGAACTAACAATTGCACGAAAACTCTGTTCGCTTCCAGATGTTGCAAAGTTAACATTGTTAATGAAATGCTACACGAACGAACTCTCGTGTGGCGCGACAACTAATACAACGAAATTCTTTTTTTGCTGATGGTTGCGATGTATCTGCCATTTCACGTCCCAAACACCCGTGTAGTTTCTGTAGCACTGTAGCTGCGAGCCATAGAAGGAGTCTGGAAGAAATGAATCGTTCGCTTCTACTAGAGCATCCATCTAAAGCAAGTCACCTTTCAGTTTAAGCATTTTGGTGTGAAGCCTTTGTTTGATGCGTTCATTAGGCCACGAAAGCCGCCCAGGCCCATGAGTGTTACCGTAACGCTGATCTTGAGACAAGCGCTTCTTTGAGGTGGAACCAAATCTGCGGCCCAGTTCGCTCTGCAACGGTATTCAATGGCAATACATAGAGACCATTAAACTATTTTTGCTACCTAACCTGTAACGTGTTGTACCTATTAAATTGGCTCGTGACTAGTGGTAAACATAGTCTATAGACGATAGTATTTTTGTTGTGTTTTGTGTGCTAACGGTCATGTGACATTTGGGATAAGTGGTTCTGGGTTCTGTAAATATAATGGTATAGCTACAAAATTAGGGAACTTGTGGCATCGACGGTATGTCTGTTTGAATTTGATTGCGACCAGACTACGCTATTCAATTGTTCATATTCACACATTCGGCCATGTTGCTTCTTCAAGTGGAATGATAGACGGCAAGATGGTGCGTTCTCAAGTTAGCTCAACTCTGTACTATGCGCAACTCAGGGTATGAAGCGCCTGTGGGGACAGACGATAGAGTAGTTAACGCGTCCTTACTCCGGGAACGCATTTTTATAAATATGTATAATTATTTCTATGGCAAACAATATAATTATGATTTTTTTTTGTTCCAACTCATTATTACGTTTGTAATCAGACCTTGAATCAATCCCTCCGACTAATACTAGTCACTAACTCTCTTCTCTGTCACCGGGACTTTCAAACCTCTGACCTCGTCGGCACGCCGCTGGTGGACGGCGAACGCGTTTGAGACGCATTATTCCTGGTTACCACAGTTTCTATACCCCCACGGGTAGCTGGTGCAGGCTCTATCCCACGTCAATTGGTACTGTGCGTACATTACCCCCAGCACCGACTGGCACAGGCTGGGCGACATAATACTAGATGTTCTTTCCACTACTCACCGGTTACCGTGATATCTTTCTCCTGTTGCAGCCCATATTAGGGCTTCTTCGCATCGATAGCAATTTTTTAAGCTATCCTGCGATGTTGTGACATGCAGCTCGACGGTCCGCGCTTAATATTGAGTCATTAGGCTGAACGCATGAAACTTTCGTTAGTACCTCTGTTTCCCCCTAAACGAATCGAGTAGAGGCGTATATAAATAATAACACTTTTGCTTGGCTTCACTTCAAGATGACGCATCATTGAACACGAGTGCACTTGCTTTTCGTTTAATGCTCTTGTTATTTGAGATGAGAAGTCCCGGGCTGCAATACCAGCTAGGACGAGTATTGGTCTGCCGAGCACTGGCCAGTGTTCTGAAGGCATCACTGGTGGAGCACTGAAGCTTGAAGCGCTCGTACTGCGAAAGACCTGTTATCACTACTGAAGCCTCCCGGCAGGGGTGGGGCAGAGTTAGGCCGCCTGAAGGTACTGGCTAAAGTGTTCATGCGGTCACGTCACCTTGGTGTGTAAAAATGACCAATCAGAGAAGCGGACGGCAGATTTTCCCAAACTTTTTTGCTTCCTCCGAACTTTAGTCACGTTCTCTCACACGTGTGACGAGACGTTTCAAAGGCCATGGTGTGAATTGAGTGCGACGCTGCGGGACCCCAACAGGGGCTCAAGCAGGGATAAGACACAGAATCAACGCTTCTTTGGTGTTCGATGTAATAAGGGTGTGCATTAGGGATATTTATTTATTCATTGTTGTATCAATAGTTCGTGTGACCAAATCTGATGATGTGATTTTCAATCAATCGACTTGCCTTTTGGATTGTTGATGATGATGCTGCTTTATGTCGTGCCGTCACTGAAGCCTGACTGGTGACTCTTTTGGATTGTTGATGATGCAGTAGCTGCTGCTTTATGTCGTGTCGTCACTGAAGCCTGACTGGTGACTCTTTTGGATTGTTGATGATGCAGTAGCTGCTGCTTTATGTCGTGCCGTCACTGAAGCCTGACTGGTGACTCTTTTGGATTGTTGATGATGCAGTAGCTGCTGCTTTATGTCGTGTCGTCACTGAAGCCTGACTGGTGACTCTTTTGGATTGTTGATGATGCAGTAGCTGCTGCTTTATGTCGTGCCGTCACTGAAGCCTGACTGGTGACTCTTTTGGATTGTTGATGATGCAGTAGCTGCTGCTTTATGTCGTGTCGTCACTGAAGCCTGACTGGTGACTCTTTTGGATTGTTGATGATGCAGTAGCTGCTGCTTTATGTCGTGTCGTCACTGAAGCCTGACTGGTGACTCTTTTGGATTGTTGATGATGCAGTAGCTGCTGCTTTATGTCGTGCCGTCACTGAAGCCTGACTGGTGACTCTTTTGGATTGTTGATGATGCAGTAGCTGCTGCTTTATGTCGTGTCGTCACTGAAGCCTGACCGGTGACTCTTTTGGATTGTTGATGATGCAGTACCTGCTGCTTTGTGTCGTTGTGTCGTCACTGAAGCCTGACTGGTGACTCTTTTGGTACTGCTTGCTATTACTGTTGGTTAAAAAGCACTCATTGTTATGTTTTCTAAACACCATGTCTATATCGAGTAGGGTCGTGTATGGCGATCATTTTTTTGTTTAGAGAAATGCTACTCACAGTGTACTTACCTTGTTACGCCTAGCTAAATAGTGTTCATGATGTGCCCCCCTCCCACTGACTACCTAACACCATTCCAGTGTGAGTGTGTGCTCATCTCGTTTGTTTTCTAAACGCCACAATGGCTTACTAACGTGCCCTTGTGAAGCAGGACGTGCCCTTGTGGTACTGGACGTGCTCTTGTGTTACAGAACGTCCTTTTGTGGTACTGGACGTGCTCTGGTGGTACAAGGCATGCCATGTGGTATAGGACTTGCCTTAGTGATACAGGATGGTCCCTTGTAAAACGCAACAGGACGTACCCTTGGGAACATGCCGTGCTCTTTCGGAACATAACTTATGTAATCTCGATTCTCTCAATTAAAAGCTATTTCTCTGTAATGTAGTAAGAGCCATATGGCTAGTATGCGCTTCTGCTTATTATTCGAATGAATCCTGATGAGTAAACATTACAGAGACAATTTTTGAGAGAATCTTGATGACATTCGGCGACAGTAGTTTGCGACCGATTTTGACATTTTTATGTCAGAATATTTTTCGAGAAATTCCGAAATTTTATATTTTTTTAATTTTTCCTGATTCTTTAAGTGTTCGACTGTCCGACGAAAATCGGCGTTTCTATGTTTTGCAACTTAATGCGACGATATTCGGGGTCCTATGTCTTGCGACTTAATGCGACGATATTCGGGGTCCTGTCTTGCGACTTAATGCGACGATATTTGGGGTCCTATGTCATGCGACTTGATGCGACAATATTCGGGGTCCTATGTCTTGCGACTTGATGCGACGATATTTGGGGTCCTATGTCTTGCGACTTAATGCGACGATATTCGGGGTCCTATGTCTTGCGACTTGATGCGACGATATTCGGTGTCCTATGTCTTGCGACTTAATGCGACGATATTCGGGGTCCTATGTCTTGCAACCTAATGCGATGATATTCGGGGTCCTATGTCTTGCGACTTGATGCGACGATATTCGGGGTCCTATGGCTTGCGACTTTACTCGACGATCGGAACACTCTCCGGCCCTATATTATAACTTCTGTTATCTCGATTCTCTCAACAAAAAACTATTTCTCTGTAATGTAGTTGCTATTTCTCTGTAGCATGCGCTTCTGCTTTTATTCGAACGAATCTTGATGAGGAAACATTACAGATACGATTTATGAGAGAATCTTGTAAAAATTCATTGGTAGTAGTTTACGCCCATTTTTAAAAAAAAAATCGAAAAATTTCAATAATTTGTGTTATCGAATTTTCTCGAATTTTTATGTGTTCCATATTTTCGACGAAATCGGCGTTTCTATGTCATGCGACTATATCGCCGATATTCGGGGTCCTATGTCTTGCGATTTTATCGACGATCCGAACACTCTCCCGCCCTATATAGGTGAGGGCTGCCATGCCCCGGCATTCATGAGGGCTGGTGAAAAACGGCTTCCTGTCAGAAAAACTGAGGACACTGCCAGCGTGGGGCTTGAGGGAAGCAGGTGGTACAGATTTTCTGGGCTGTGATGTAAAGGAAAACCTTGTGGTAAGGTAACCATTGTTTCTTTAAGATAGGCGGAGGAGGAAGCGGCCCCCTATGGCTCTTACAATATTACAGAGAAACGACGTTTTATTGAGAGAATCGAGATAACGAAAGTTTTGTTCTCTTCCATTCGTAAAAGCCACATTGTTTGCATAGAAAATACCATCATTTAGCGCAAGCCGGCCTATGCCAGAAGAGCACAATAATTGGCTGGATCGGCTGCATTTTAAACTGACGGGTTTCAAAGAAGCGCTTGCCTTGTAAGGAATGATAACACATTTGGTAAATGGAGGAATGACTAATTATAGGCAAATACGAGTATTGCTCAGTGTCAACAACAGCAAATAAAGTAGCTCACAGCAGTAAAATATTAGGCGGTCTCAAGTTTGAGCGCCAGAATACTCTTAATGTGTAGGTAAATACAAATATTTGCGTAGTGCCGACGGCAGTAAATCTGTTCGCTCATAGCGACAAGAATAATATGCGGGGCTCGAGTTTTGACCAACCAAAAAAGTAGTCCGTAATCCATACCTAATGCCCACCAGTATGAGAGTGGGTGAACGATCAGGTTGCGGAAATATAATCCTAATTATATCCGTATCGACAGTGTGTACAATAGCTCCAATAGTACGTTGTAGTACCTTGAGTAGGATAAAGTAATTTCATACTCAATACTCCGACGTAATTAATGACCTGAAGTCTTATCGATGAGTGCCTCCGAACGAAATGGTAAGATAGTTGAGTTTCTGGCATTAGCTGATGCAATTGTCATACGCATTGGAAACGAGAAGGCCTATCAACCTGGCACCTAATGAGACGCAAGGTTGAGTAGGCTTCTCCACTGGTAATAGGTACTTGTGTACGAACACGTGGGGCGATTATCACAGCGCCTTGGATATGATGTCTGGGAGAGGGATCCCACGCGTCCAAGCGAAAGATTAGGCATACTTTCTGATGTCGTGAGCTTCAGAGAAAGCGTTCGGTGTGGCATCATTGATGAGCGAGCAGATGTAGTGCCCCACCGATGACGCTTTGAGTGGTTTGCCTGAAGTAGGATGGATGAACAAAAGGTCATGGTTTGACGGATACCGTGCTACGTAGGCATTGAGAGCAGTCATCGGCCACAGGGCGTGTGCCCTGCCGTCCGGTAGCAGTGAAGCGATAGAGATGAGCGGTGGCGTGTGGGTGATGGTTTGGTTATTGTACAGGAACTTGTCAGTGGTCAGTACGAGCGCGCATGGAGGGTTCTTTGAGAAATGTAGTCCCGTGCGTGACATGGCTGCAATCTCAGATACCCTGTTCGCCGCCGCTAAGGCGACGAGGAAGAGGGTCTTTTGAAAGTGCCAATACTGACGCCGTCTGCGTATCAAAGCGAGGAGAGGCGAGCATATCAAGGACCGGTTCCAGCCTCCACTGTGGAATGAAACTCCTTTGCGAGGGATTTCGGGAAACTGAACCCTCGCCAGTTCCTTGAAGATTGACCTTTGGGTCATGACTAAACACGTGCAGGAGAGGCATATGAAGCGCATTCATGTAAACCAAAACGGTGCGCGGGCTGAGCTGCCTCTGCTTGCCGGTATAGTGCAGGAATGTCAAGAGTGGTCTGGGTGATGGACTGCACTTTAGTGGTGAGCAGTCACGCTTGGAAACGGGCTCAGACGCTTTGGTATTGGCTGTGAGTCGATGGTGGTGTGTGTTGATCAGAGTGTCTGCCAGCGATCTATTGAATTTGATCGTGAGTACACTTTTTAGAAATTGAATGCGAGATAACGAAAGAAGGGTCGTGAAGTTAGAGGCTCTTCCTTGCCCTCGACGCGTTGGGACACGTCGAGAGCCAGCGAAACCTTGCGGAAGGACGCGCTGACCTGGCACCACCACAGTGCGTTGGGGTGGTCTGGCACTACGAGGACGCCGCTTTAGCGGTACGTTTCGAGCTTGCGGAGCACCTGGGGGATCAGGTTGTATGGGGAAAAGAGGTATTTTTCTGTCCACTGATTCCAGTCGGACTGGAGAGAATCCACTAAAGCTGCTCGTGGTCGAGGAAACGGAGCTGCAAATAGTGGGAGCTTGTGGTTTCCTGGGTGTGCGAAGTGGTCGATTTCCATAGCCCCGTGCAGGGTTGAGAGGCAGGCAAAGCATTGAGGCGTCAGGGTCTACTCTGTCTCGACTGGTTGGAGACGTTCTGCGATCCGGGAAGGTAGGTCGCGAGAAGAGATAGGTGACGATGTTGGAAGATTCTGAGGAGCTGCGATCCGATCTTCTGTAACGCCGGTGCTTTGCTGGAGGCCGAGTTATTGACCATGGCTACAGCTGCCATGTTGTCTGATAACACTCGGACTGTGGTGTGGTGCCAATAAGCTCGTGTCTGCAGAGCACGGATGATGGCTAGCGACTCCTTCGACGTAATATGGAGTTTGCGTTCCACTGCTGACCAGCGGCCATACGACTGCTGGTCGCTGCAGCAGACCTCCCCCCACGCTTCGTCTGATGCATCCGTCCACAGGAGGTGCTCCGGTGGAGGCATTGCAAACGGAACATGCGAGGGAAGAAAGGCCTCGCTGCCCCAGTGCTGTACTGCAATGCGGTAATAGGTGTTCAGAGCGATGGGCTTGCTGGATAAGCGCAGGGACCGTGCTGCTAGTACCACGTCGTTGAAGAAGTGGCGAGCGTGACGCAGGTAAGGTGCAAGGAAATTGATGAGGCCGAGGAAAATCTGATGCGTTTGAAGCGAGAGAGTTCCGCGTGATAGTATATCCGTGGCCATGCCCCTGCAGCGGTCGATGTGCTGTAAGGTCGGGGCGATGGACCCAAGCTCTCCGTCACTCCCAGGAAGTCTATCGGCTGGGTGGGTTCCAGAATAGACTTCGCCAGGTGGATGTGGAAGCCTAGATTGAGAAGAAGAGCGCTGGCCGTCTGTGTGTTGAGCCGGCACTGATGTGCTGTTGGTGCCCAGAGTGGCCAGTCGTCGATGTAGAATGCCGCGTGTATCCCTCGCTGGTGGAGTAAGCGGAGGGGTAGTTTCGCGACCATCGTAAAGATTTTCGGTCCCAGGTTGAGGCCGAATAGCAGGACCGCGATAAAATACAGCTGGTCTTGTAGTTTGAAGGCCAGGTACTTTTGGAATCTGTGGTGGATTGGGAAGTGCGGTGTGAGAACATCCTCGTGTTGACGGTGCGAGGCCGCGTAATTGAGGGGAGGGGGTCGCAGCGCTCATCTCCAGGAGAGGCCTTTGGAAAGTATGCGCTTGGCCAGAGACGTGGCCGCGCTCCAGTGTGCTAAACGTCTCATGAGGGCCGCCGGAACGGCGTCAGTGCGTACGGAAAGGGGGGCGATCTCGCTCTCCGTAGTCCCCCGTGGACTTGGTGTGCGGGGGGAGGGAGAAGGTCGTTTAGCTGTCGGTCCTCCCTGACCTCCTCCGCGACATCCTCTCCTTTGGACCTTCTATCTCGTCCCCGGGCCCAAGGGGTAGTGGGGAAGTGGGCCTAGGAACCTTTATGCGAGCTACATTGGTCCCTGCGTCTTCCTCGGGGTTACATGACCCCATGCCGGGACGCCGGGCGGACGCTAAGAGATGCTTGTCGACCGCTGGTGGGTTGAAAAAATTTCTCGCGACCCCGCTTGGCCTCGAAAGGAACTCGGTGGTACACTACGTTGGCCCCGAAAAGCGCCCCGCGCATCCCCCTTCTTGGGTGGCTGAGGCAGCCTTGGGGCCTGCGGTGCACGGGTTGCGATGCCGGAAGTGGAGGGGGCCATATAAGAGATAACTTTCGTCCTGCTTCGGAAGTTTTCTCGAGCCTGGAAAGCATTTGAGATCGCCTCATTGGCGAAGAGTAGGGGTTCAAAAACTGATCCCGCTAGAAGGGCTTCGCGAAAAGACTTGGAGCCAGCCCGTCCAGAGTCTGAAGGCGAATTTTGTACCCCCATATAGCCACCGTCATCAGGGAAACTGCTAGTAGTTTGTGAAGGGAGCCTGTGGCGAGCTCTGATAAATGGCGCAGTGACTGTAGGGCAACTCGTGTGCCGTCTGTCAAAACGGAATCACGGATGCGCCCCCCCCTCTTAGGCATCTGTTAGGTTCACGAGCCGCACGGAGTCACGGCCGAATCGGGGGGAGGAACACCCATTTCCCTTCAGACTCTCCTCTTCTTCACCCTTCACTATCTCTCCTTTTCTCCCCATCCTGATTTGCTTGACTTTTATTTACCTCATTTGCATCATGTATGTTTAGTTCAAATTTCCTCAAACTTGTCACAGACTCCTTCATAAAAACTCTCATAATAGTCGCTGCACACACGCACACTCAAACATTCTCATACCGGTTCTAACTATTCTCCTTTCGGGTGGCAAATAACAGCCAAGTTGCACTCTTTCTTTCATGCAACCTTTTTCTTCGACTATTCCTTCTTCTTCTTTCCATTTTTGCTGTTCTCATGTGTGAAATTCCCAACACCTAGTGTAGATCTCATGCATGGGATCCCCGTTTTCTGTCTCTTCTTCATCTTCCCCCTCAGCAGGTGTTGGAGCGCGTAGCCCTCGCCTGAAGGACTTCTTCGGATCCTTGGGGCTCTGAAGCAGGGTAGGTAGTGTGTTATTTCTCCTTACTGCCATCCGGAGAGTGCTGGGACCATATAGAATCAGCACCTTAGGAGTTCCTGTACCTCCTGTGGCACCCGTACATACCCTAGACGTTCGCCGCGTTAAGGACTTGAGACGTTGAGCAGTAGTAGACCTAACTCGAACCTTAAAAAATAAGAAAAACAAGGACTAGATACAGCACGGTTTGCTGGTTTGACATTCGGCGCCAGAAAAATGATGACTCCAGCGCGCTAGAAAGCCTCGTCACTCTAATCTAATCTCACGGATGCGAACCAGAAGCCCCGTCAGCGACGCGCCGAGTAAGTAGCCCCGCAGGTCCTGAGAGCGCAGCTGGAGATCCTTCGTATGTACTTCTGAAGTAATGTGATCGAGAGGGAAGGCGATCTTGGTCTTGGTGGCCTTGAAGTGGGCCCTTGGGGGGAGGATTGGAGCATTTGCGAATTCCAGCAGGGCACTGCATGTGGAGCAGTCCAATGTGAGCGCAAATGGGCACATTTGACCAGGAGTCGATCCCCGTTGGTGCCGACTTGGTGGGCAGGGCGTCATTGCTTTGCGTTATGAGTTTCGGGAGGGTATGTAGAATGCGTTTCATATTGAACCGTCCATCCTCCCAGATAGTCACTCTTCGATTGACTGGCTGCTCGATAGCAAAAATACTCTTAAGGAGTTGGAGGGGGAGCTTCTTAGAGGTCACCATGGGTCGAAAAAGGGAGGACATCCGGACGAGGCTCTGAACCAGGAAGTTCGTCAGGCCCACCGGAGAGAAAATGAAGTTGGAGCCTCGCTCTTAAACTTTGATGAAGTTACTGGGTAGTTCTGTGGTGTTGATAATATAATCGCAGCTCACAAAACCCTCCGCGAACGTCGCGCTTAAGGGGGGCACTTACCACTTATCCTCTGTGGTTGGGGAAGGGGGTTGGATCTGGTCCTCGTCACCAGGGATCTCGAGAGGGGTGCCAATTGGCACTGTCTGGAAACGTGGCGGTTGTGGGGGTATCGGAGCTGTCTGTAGCCGTGTAAAGGTGTGTGCGGCAAGTCCGGATGAGGTTGAAGTAAAATTTATATTCCAAACGTTGAGTGACCAGTGAGTAAGAAAACACCATCGCATACTGTTCTTCGCGTCTAAGCTCCAAAGTTTACAAGTTTCCAGGGTATAGAAACTTTTTTTTTT